>BMAO01005584.1:0-105002 GCA_019973975.1 Trichonephila clavata | reverse complement strand
AAGAATGATTTTAGTGAAAACCGCAAATGAATCGATCCATTTTCCCGTTTTTTATCATCATTTGAAATTTAGGACCCTAAACTTTGATGGCGCCTTTCTCCTTCGGAAGACGTTTGGGACACTTGGTTTCCTATTTACTATTACTCGTCTTGATGTGTACTATCACCTCTTAAAGTTACTCCCATCATTTATGAAACACCCTGTATAGCGTACAGTTTACAACTAGCTTCTCAAAAGGTTCAGAAAATAACATTAAATAATCAAAGTAAAATAAAAAAAATTGAGGAGAAAGGAAAAAAAATAAAGAAAAAAATATTTAAAAAATGTTTAAACTCTCTATGTGATATATCCCATAATTTTATTTCGTGCCTTTCAAAACACAGTTTTACCTGATGCATTAAAATCTCGTGTAAGTGTAATTGACTTTTAATTAAGCTATACGTATCACCAGAAAATCTAGTTAAACACGTTTTAGATTCACAAATCAATATCAATCCTATGATCAAATCTTTTTCGCGCCATTTTTTCAATAATAGTGAAAATCAATCATATTCACATTGTCATACAAATCAATTTCATTGTACTTTGTTTTAATTTTTTGTCTCTTTCCCATCCTTACTCTGCAATAAGTGCGCTAAAGCATTGCTAATAGAATTTTTGGATTTCAATGTGATTTGTTTCACTATTTCCAGAACAGTTCGATTTTTTTCATCCTTTACAGTACGGAATTACTGGTGCAACCTCTTAAGCGATTATGTACTACGATATTACGAAATGCATCAAATCAGTTGTAAAAGCAAATTGGCAAGATTCATGAAATCTTGAAATAAATAATACACGGCATCATTAAGTCCCACCATTTATCACTGGAAATCTTTATTCTGCAGAAGACAAGACATCATTTTAATTCATTCACGCGAATGGGACACACGAAATTTACGTATAAACACCTTTTTCAAGAAGAAAATTCCCCTTAAAAGTAATCACCGAGTTTATTAATTGACTATGAGACACATCTTGACTAAATTCTCTCTGGTTCTAATTACTCGCGTGTATCTTAAGCACACACTTAAGTTGATTTGGTTGTTGTAGAGCAATCTCAACCACAAACTTTTCATTTCTTGCATGTGAAATTGGTTTCCATTTATTTGTTTGCATTTAATTTTATAGGAAACAGATATTTTCCCAATATTATTCATAATTAAACTTTAAAGTTGCTTGAGTTTTATAAATGGAATATTTTTCACTTTTTATCTAGCACAATATGTGCCGAGAGGATTCAGTGCCAAGAATTCAACCCAACCGCCTTCTTTCATTTATTTTTATGATGGAAGCAATGAAATGTAAAGAAATCTGATAACTTCAGGTAAATCATAGGAGTAATAACCGTTTTGGCTAAGAAAATTTTTAAAATGTTTTTCACGCTATAGGTGAAAAAATAAGAACCCACTCAAGGCCTCATTGAATACAACGTGCTCTTTAGTCATCCGAAACGAACTTGCCACGCTGGGATGATTTCGGCATTTACAGATTATCTGCTATGTTTCACTGTGTGACAGATTTACGCTGCTTGAATCTTCGTTTGAGGAACTAGATACTTAAAGGCAATCAAATAAGCGGTTTTCACGAGTAATTTGCATGCAGACAAAAAATAACATAGCATGAACAGTAACCCAATTTGTGTAATCGCCAATGGTTACTATGCGGAAGTTTAATGTTCATATGTCTTCTTTGATAAATTGAAACATTGAAAATCCAAAAATGTTTCTAGTGTGAATGAAATAAAATATTTCAAATGAAAATTATTTCTAAGCAACCCACATATTTCCATAATAGCGTCAACTCAATGCTGTAGGACTGTATTTTAATATGTTGCACAACACTGCGATACTGAAGCATGACATTTTACACATTGATTTATTGCACTCTTTGAAATATTTGCTCATTTGTGAGGACAATTCTTTTAGATGATGCTATATTTTATACGTGAAAAAAGTTTTTTGCTCGATTAAAATTCTAATGTGCTTAAATTAAGCATGTCGTTCTTTTGAAGTAGAGCAAAAATGCCTGTTCAGATTGCTATAAATTCCTTATTCCTCACATATTTCTGGTATATATTGCGAAAAAAGATGGGAACAAAAGCAAGAATGCATTTTTGATGTTTCATAGTGTTACCATCCAGCGTTTCATAGTAATATAATGGGCTGTATAAAGCTCTTTTTCGATAAAATAATACGGCATTGAGTGAAATCATTTTTTTTTTCATTATACATTTCGGAATAGCAATTCCTTGATCTAACTCAGTTATGTCCCCCCCCCCAAAAAAAAACAGAATCATTCAAATTTTGCTAGTAATTTTGCGTTTCAGAAAATTCGTAAATGATTAAGATTTTATGATGACTAAAATGAGAGGATTCCTTCAATCCGCAGATTTAACTGACATCAAGAATGTGTTATTATTCAAATACATATCAGTGGGAGTTTTAGTTAAAAAAGCTCCGAAAAAATCACAGTTTGTCCAATTTTAGTCGCTAAGTATGCTTTAGTTTTGACATAAATATGGTTGATGCTGGTTGTTAAGTTTGAACTAGCGTCACTTTAAGACAACAAAAGAGTTATTGGAAGTGAACCACTTTATACTGAACCATCATTAAAAGCGGATGACATCACCTGAGTTAGTACTTCACTCTTCTAAATTTTACATAGCGCCTCATTATAATTTTGAAGCCCAGTTGAATTAAGTATACATTATAGTCCTCATTATTCCAAATAAGGGTTTTTGATGGAAATAAATACTTGAAATTACGATTCGATTTGAATGCCATTGGTCATGAAACTCTCCAATTTATTTCCTGGAATTATACCGTAGCCAAGAATACTTAGAATAAAAATAAAAAAAACAAAAAAAGATAAAATATTTCATGTTCTCTCAATGAATACATCTCTTCATTCGTTGAAATGAACACATTTTACCTCTTAATAACATTAAAATAACTTATAAAGTCATTCGATGAAGTTTTAGACCTAAGATGAAAGTCGGTAGTTAGAAAAAAAAATAAGAAAAAGTTATACCTTTATGTTCTTACAAAAAGTTCGAATAATGAGTTTGAACACTTGAACGCACTGTTAACTTTCATATCGGTATATGCTGAATGGAACGAACTCTGTGCATTATATATAATGCACTTTATTCAATACAGCTCTTAAATTTTGAATGTCCTTTTTTTACTATTCACGGTGAAGAGTCTGTATTTATTGTGTTTTTGAATAAAGCGGATACATTTTAATAGCGTGCACAGTTTGACCGTTTTTCGGATTACGGAAAACGTTATATATGTATTTCCTACTTCTAAAATCCATAATTTTACGATATAAAATTCTTAATTATGCGTGAATTACAAAAAGTGTCTATAAGTATACAACAGTCATTTTCCAGCAATGATACCCGGATATGCATACTAAGGGCATGTGGACAATTAAGATATTAACGCTGTACCATATTTTTTTCCTTCGTATCTAAATTATTTTCAACATATCAATGGAACGAAAATAAGGTGATTGTTTTAAATGCAGCCTCATAAATGTGTGTTTATTTATTTATTTAAAGAAAAAAAAATGGAAACATACATATACTTGTGCCTTAATGGTTATTTGTTAAGGGAAAGAGTTAGCTATAAAGATTCGGAAATCAAACTGATTTCCGAATCGTTATAGCTAACTCTTTCTAGCGATATATGATTGGTTAATCAAAAAATACTCCATGTAAATAGTGGTGTTGAATTCGAAATGTCTCATGAAGTTTTCAACATTGAACAACCGAAAGTAGAATCTAAAAATCCCGGCTCGTAAGGGGCATACCTTAGGGTCACAAACGGGGGATACGTTAGGAAAAAATAGGATCAAGGAGTACAAAAGAACATAAGTAGTATGTGGTGTATTATTTAAAAAATACTTACAAAGGTATTTTTAGAATGTAAGGATTTATCTAAGGGTGTGGTTATAGTGTGCATATATTTATATAAACTATTTCATAAATAGAAAATCTAGCCTCTAATGATCTTTTGCCAAGATTCAGTACCTGCGTTAATGTAAAAATGACAAGGGCAAATTTGGAAGTTCTTAAAAAGTAAAATAGTCTTTTATTCAGTAAAAATTTGATAAGATTTTCATCAAATATTCTACTTTAGATAAAGCAAAAACAAAAAAAAATTCTAACTGAAAATAAATTAGAATTTGAAACAAAAATTTTTTGAATGAAATAATTTGTAATTTGGTTAAGCATGACACGATTTTCTCTCATATTCTGATTTTTATGAAAAATTTTCAACTGCATCGATCAACTGTATCGAAGATCAAAATAGCTTAGCTTGAATCCTCTCATCTTGACACACAAAGAAATAAGTATCATTCATGTCTGCAGAATATTGTTAAATTTACACAGGTACACCTTTTGCAGCAAGTTATTTCTTTGCCGTTTTTATTAACTGAAGAAGCATATAAAACAGCAATTAACCAGAGGCAAAACGTACAAATAATTTTCTCACGTAGACAGCAATTTCACCTGCGGAATCTACCCCTAACGGGCCCCAGGTTACCATGAAAAGATGCTGGGTACTCAGGGGAGCGAAACAGGGATTAAAAAAAAAACAATTTCCTCCTTCGACACCAACTGATTAGACTAGTTCATGAACAAAACCAGTTACTTTTTGCCTCTAAGAGAGAGAGCTATTTCTAGAGAAATTGAGAAATCGTAGTTTTTCACAGATTGGTTGTTTTACAAAATATACGTTGCGTACATAAGAAAATGTAATGATTTTATTGGATATCTACGTACCGACATACCAGTTTAAAATTTTTAACGTATTAGAAAATTACTTTTTTATCAACTACAAGTGATTTTGCTTCAAAATCAGGATCTAAAGTTCAGACGAATGTTAAATTTCCTTACAAAGTTATCTAGCGTAATATTAATTTCGGATGGAAATTCTTATATTCTTTCTTTAAATGAAAAAAAAAAGTCTCGTTTTCGGATAAGTAGTTTTTGCAGTGTTACTGCATTAATTTTTAATATCTACTGAAAAGAATTTTTTTTTTTAGGAATTTAAGAATTAATAATGAATTTAAATTAAAATAACTGCTTCTGTATAGCGTAAAATTCGGCATATAACGTGCACCTATATGTTCTAGCCGCTGTTTTTCATTTTTAGGTATATTCGCCGTATAACGTGCATCCCCTTTTTAAAAAAAGAACATGAAACGTACGTGTGCAATTCTCCTATGATTTGAAATCATTTATTCGCGGTATTATCCAAGGCTTTTGAAAAAAGAATGTACTTCAAGAACGACAATCCTTTTTGCTCATTAGGTACATATGTCATTTCTTTCAAATAAACAGTATTCCGATATACATGGAAGTCTATTTTTTTTTTACACTCATCTTTTTCCCCCCTTTTTTTTTTTTTAATTTTTGAAAATATTATTTTTATACCCAGCGTATAACGCACACCCGTAAATTTCTATCTTATTTTTTGTGTTAAAAGTGCGCGTTATACGCTGGATTTTACGGTATACATTTCGTTATATAAAGTATTTTATCAGTTTATCCTTGTATGCGATACTGTTTTGAAGAGGCGGGAATTGTTTCATTTTTCACGCGTTTGCTGTGCCGATATATATAATATATGGTCTTAAAAATTGTACAATATATACTTAGATCTTTTGTTTCTGATTAATGTTTTTACATGGTATTTCGTATTGGATATAGTAATTTAAGTATTAATCATTTAGTATTACATTTATAATCTCGTAGTATTTTTCGAATCTTTTTTAGCGTTATTTTCTCTTTATTTGAGTCTAGCTATAAGGGCAAATATAGGGAAAGGTTGGTTGGTCTTAAAACAATGTTTAAATCTACACGTTTAGTTTGATTTATTATTAAATATGCAATGAACTTCTAAAAATTTTTGATACTAATATATTATATTTATAACTGCCACACTAAATATGTTTTTAGGTTTTTAAACAAAATTATTATTTCTTCCTTATTTGTGAATAAAGGAGAAGCACAATTTGTCGAGATAAATATTAATGATTTAATATAAGGAATTTTCTTCACTATGATAAATTTTTCAGATATATTTATGAAAATATCTTTTTGTAAAGCTTTATTTAGCAGTAAGAAATAACGGCCTTGTAAAGCCGTATTTTGTTAAGACATTTAAGGTCTATTGTTTGCAGTTTGACAATTCTAAGATGGATGTAATGTAAAATGATACTTTCAAATGACAGTTGGCTCAATTTTGCTCAGTTAAAATGTACCAAGATATTACTTTAATTGGTTAAGCTAAAACTTCATGTTACACAAACGAAGAATCATTTTCATTTACTAAGCGGCATGGTGAAAAATTTCTTTTGGTATTGCCACCTAGTGAAAAGTTTTCTAATGTGAATTATTCTATTTCCAATGATTATTTTATCTTTCTTTGTGAAAGCTTTCTCTCTCTCTCTCGCGCGCGCATCCTATTTCGAAATTAATACAAAATTACTTGAAGGAAATTACGTACAAAAGCTCAAAAAATTTGCTAAACAAAATTTTGAAGGAAAAAACGAAAAGAAAAAACTTTTGTTGGTTAGTATTGACACGTCACTTTAAAACTATAAAAGGACTTTTGTGGTGGAATCCATAACTCTGAGATAGGGCTAAGTAATTAGAATAACTCTTTAGTATATATCTTCCGCACCATAATCCAGGAGGAGTACGCAGCAAACACCATTGCTGAACACGATGACCAATGGTAAAATTAGGACTTGTACCCACGACCCGAATCGAGTGTTGCCAGGCATAAAATTTATTTTTTCAACTAGTCTAGGCTACTAAGGCCCTTGAAAAAAAGTCGACGCGAAAATTTTTGGAATTTCACAGTAAAAAACCACTTGTAAATTTTATACAATGAACATTACATATGCATATATATATATATTTCATTTCCCTCATTTCAATCATTTGGAAATAATAATAAATTTAATAACAAAAAACTTGAAGTTAAATTTGCTTTAAAATTTTCTTTTTAGTTCCAATGTCTCAAAAATGAAAAAAAGAAAGCAATTTTTGTTGAAATAAAAATATTTTGCAAAAGCCTATAGTTCCTTAAGTTCATTTCCTTGTTTTCAAAAGGAATTTTTATTTTATGTATTGAAAGCAAAAAGAGAAAAAAAAGAAGAGTTAATCAGTTTTTGTTTCCTCAAGTAAAGACACAACTGAACTAAAGTATTTAGTGCAAAGGAAGAAAACTAACAGTTTCAATGTAACTAAAAAAATTTCATACAACATAATAATTTATTTTTCTGCGAAAGGAAACAAAAAAAAATCACATGAAGCATTTTAGTACTATATGCAAAACTCAACTTCAAAAATACATATAATTCTCCAATATTTTTTTAAACACAGAAAATTCTGCCGAAAATATTTCCGTTTCTTTTCATTGATAACTTTTTAAACTCCACAAAAAAATAAGCTAAAAAAAATCATAGTAATGACAAACATCACTCACCTGTTGAGATGAAACAGAAAACGGAAACCAAACAACCTAAGAGAAATTCCATTTCGTACGGATTTACGTTTCTTCCACGTTTTACCATGATTTTTCAAGGTGAAACTTACTACTCTCTCGACGTCAAACAACCAACATTATTTCACAACCGGCTAGCGTATTAATTTTATCTTTATGAAACCTTTCCGATCAGTAGGGATGAGTTTTATGACGCGCCGTTATGACGTCACGTGAACTTGAGACCAATGACAGCAGAGCAGAGCATCCCAAAGTCATGGTTAATAACCAGCCTTGGCGCGTTATCGTCCGGCGCGTTTTTGGAATAGTTAAAAATTATTTCGCAATGAGCAATTTTGGAAAACGGAAGTTCCGTGGTAATGCCCCTGTTTTGGCGGATTTTTTTTTGTTAAGTACACGGCTTAAAAACTCTTATAAGATATCTTTAAAAATTTGTAAGTTCGATTCGAAAATTAATTCTATGGGATATTGAAATGTTTTTGAAAATATATTGATGTAGTTTTTAAATATTATTCGGGTTTCAAGATATATTTCACTTCGTGTGGGTGTGTTCAGTGGCGTAACGTACACCCCCGCATCGAGGGGTTTCCAGGGCTCTAGGGGGTTCAAAGCCTGACTGACGCTAAGCACGTTTTTGAGCTTGGGGGCCCTAAAGGGGGCCTAATATTCTCCGTTACGCCATTGATGTAGAGGTCAGTGACACACATAGGAATTTTTCAAGGGCATTTAACAACAATATCGCTCTTAGCCCTTCTTATCTTCAAGCTATTTCAGAAATTATATTTGAGAATGTGTGTGTAAAAAATTTTTGGGACATAATCCATTTTAAAATCCAGATGCGTCTTTAGTGGGGTAAATCATCCGTTCAAAAATAATTTAAAATGCTTTTTTTTAAATACGAAAAAGAAGAAATGCCAATAGCTTTAAATCTAACAAATGAGTTAGAAACCTAATTAAAGTAAGTTCTTTTTATCAAAAAAATTATGTATCAAGGTCAGTAGCGACCACAGGAATTTTTCAAGGGGAGGGGTGAGGCTCGAAAGCCCACCATTCTCGTATCATATCCCAATACGACGCCAAACATATTCTTTTGATTCTGTCGATTGTCAGGAGAAAAAACAGTAAAAATTAAGTTAATGAATAAATCATTAACAGCGCCGCTTATCCGGTATAGTGATTAGTGACGCTGACTGCGGTGCTTAGGGTCTGGGTTCGAATCTCGGAGGAGAAGGCATGGTTGTTTGTATTGTAATCCTTCATGACTTTTTTTTAAATTCCTTCTTCCTTTGTATTGTGTGTTTAATGCTTACTTCGGTAAGCCCCCGTGTGATATTTTGTGGTGCACGGGGACTTATAAATGTTCTCAACAAAAATAATATTAACGTTAATAAAACAAATAACAAATACTTTTAAGCGCTGTATACATAGCATTATAATCAATCAAAATTAAGGGCTATGGGGGGATCCCCCCCCCTTGTGTGCACCACTGGTAGAGGTGCTTATGCACGTTAAATCTGTCGAGTCACAAATACCTCATGTTAGCGTTGTGTAGAAGCTTAGAGAGTGGTATGCTAACTTAGGATCGTTCTTGTCACTTAATTGAGTTTCGAAATTACGATGTGCAATGCAATTGCCCTCGCGTAGGTTCAAAGTACAACGTTAATAAACAAGCAATTATAATTATGTGCCATGAAATCTGATATACGTATTATTTTTTTAATTATGTATTTTGTGTTATATTCAGGTAGTTACAGTTATTGTGTTGAAATTTTAACAATGAGTAGAGAAATATAACATTATTTATTTTAGTAAAATAAGAAAAATTCGAATGACTCATTCATTTTTCCTTGTTATTTAGTAGCATTGCAAAATGCTTTACAATTTCATTAATGCAGTAAATGAAAAGAAAACATAAACAAAAATCTCCTAATTTCCCATTTTATTTTTACCAATAAATAGCAAATTAGGTTTCATAAAAAAGAACAAAATGAGACAGTATTTCGATTCTATAAGAATTAAACATCATTTGTTTATATATATAGACAGAAGGTTTTTATTTATTTTGAGCAATGTAAAAGAAAATTGTTGAAAGGTTTTTTCTTCTTTTTTAATTGCTGTGAAAACATTTAAAAATGGAAGACTATACTTTATTTCAGGGGTGGCCAACCCAAGGCCCGCCTTGAATAATTTTGTGGCCCACGAGATTAATAACAATTTTACAAAATACGATCATTTTGTGATTTTTTTTTTCAATCTAGTGAAGTGTGTTTTTCAAAAATGAAATTTATCAAATATAAATCACGCTCAAACTTAAGGGAACGAAAACCTACAACGTCAATTACACGCATTCCGATCGACTTGCAAAAACTAAATGAAATGGTTGAGAAACAAATATCTCACTAACTAAATAAATTAAACCTTATTTGACCATTACATTCTTTTTAATATATTATCTATGTTTGTATATATGATAAATAAGGAAAATAATAATAACAATAACTCATTATATTTTAAATTTTTTCATCAATAAATGCTTCTAATGGGTCCCCCCCCCCCAAAAAAATCTAATATAAAAATATACATTTTACATGAGACCCGCGGGATTACAATGCTTTTTCGAAGTGGCCCCCGCAAGGTCATTTGGGTTGGTACTTTAGCTCATTTAAGGTTAAAATTTGAGGCTATTGATATTTATATAAGATTTTGAAATCGTATGATAAATTTATCATGAAATATTCATTACATGAGCGACCTGGGACTTTTGTACAGTTGGCTAGTTAGTACATATTTCGTGCTATGTTTAAAACTTTTTTTTATTTAATATATATATAGCAAGGGATGTGTGTGTGTGTGTGTGTGTGTGTCAAATCTTGATTAAATGATAGAATATATCACCCTAATTAACCCTTTCGTCGGCCATTTATTTCTCTTTTGAATTTCTCGCAGTTTTTTATGTTTTACTAACATTTTTAAACAATAGCATTTACGGAAAAATGTGTTTTAATTTCCCACACATTTAAATTTTAGGTGTGGGGAGAATACTTCCCCCAAGGAACCATTCACCGTCATAAAAACAATTAAGTTTAATGATGATTATTTGCCATGAAAGGATGAGAAGCATGTTGCAATGCATAAGGGGGCATCATATTCTACACACACGTGTGTGTGTGTGTGTGTGTGTGTGTGTGTGTGTGTGTGTGTGTGTGTGTGTGTGTGTGTGTGTGTGTGTGTGTGTGTGTGTGTGTGTGTAGACCATCTTTGGCATATGTTTTCCCACACTAAGTGCACATCATCCGAACCTACACTGTTTTTTGCTTGGAAGCTGGCAGGACGTCCTTTCCTTTTTCTTGTGTAATATCCATTTATTAGCTGACAATCTATTGCTTTACGGAATGTTAGCTGATCTAAATTTTTGTTTCTTTCGTTTACTAGCCACAATAGGAAACTATTTATGATGGTACGGTCAATATAAAATAAAATAAAAGATTAGTGCAGGAATTAGTCTACCCATCGTTATAATAGCAAGGCCAATATATTATAATGGGTCCCACAGATAAATTTTGTAAGATCATGTAGATGGGAAGTATTCTTCCCAAGGTCCACGAAAGGGTTAAAAGCATGTGTCTCATATACCAAGATCAGGAAAAAAGACTTAAGAAATAGTAAAGCTATTTTTCAAGAGAAGTAAATGAAGAGAGAGTATGTTTCAAATATTTCTACATAAGTTTGAAAAAAAAATACTAGACATTGATTAATAAAGTGTTATTTATTTATGCACTAATATACTATGATATAAAATGAATATTTTAAAAATAATTCTTGTTTTTTACTCAACTTTCGTTCACATTCCAGAAAACGAATACGAAAATTGAAGACTCATGGAAATAATACTTAAATTCAAAGTTTTCAAAATAAGTTATAGTTAGAAGAAAAATAATGCTTACTCATGCGTATACTTTCATTTATTTTTTATTTTGGGGGGAAAAATGATGTTATTTTTATGTTTGTGTATATTCTATAATTTTAGTAGACGAAAAATTAAACGTAAGTAAAATTCTATACTTTTTTAGACTTAAATAAGATTTTACATTTTTTTTTTCAGCTTTACATTTTTATTTGAATTTTTTACTGTAGAATGTACGCGACTGGATTAAGCTTTTTCGAAGAAAAAAAAATTAAGATAATAAGTTTTTGAAAAAATTTGATGAAGAAGATTTAAAGGAATAATAAATATCACATACGTGAAAATGAAAAAAAATTTAATGAAGTAATTGTAATCCTTGTCATATATTTAAAAGAAAATATAGAAGAGCCTTTCATGAAAGCTGCAATTTAAATTATAAAATTCCAAATGTTTTCCAGTGTATTCTTGTATAATTTACACTCATTTATTCATAAAAGAGCAACGATTCAACGAATTTGAAATAGAAATAATTTCTAATACTAAAGAAAAACTTTATCATCTAGTGGAATATTTAGCAAATTTTTTAAATTAAAATTCCTTGACGCATATAAATTTATGCTTAGTAGTTAAAGTTTATTACCAAAAAATAAAAATTTGAAAACTTAAATACATAGTAAAGAATATTATAATTATTTGCAATCAAAGTCTAAAGTAATTTCACTGTTTTATACTGATGAAAAATTAGAAAAAAACAAACAAACAAAAAAGGGAAAATCCTCTTACGATTTGAACGAAAAAATGGATAAACAGTTTTACATTAAGATTATTATTTTTGAAATATACTAAATGAAAATTATAAACATGCACAAAAAAATTCGGAAAACATTCAGAATTGAAAATTCAGAACATTTATAATTATAAATTAAATTAAATGCATTAATATTCAAGACATTTTGGAAAATGTTAGACTTTGTGTAGTAATACTTTTAAATTAGATCTTGTTTCATATTTTACAGTTCCTTAATTATCTTGAGATTCAATACTAAGAACGATTGAATTTAATTTAGAATCATTAAGAGATTATACGATTTTAATGTTAGAAAAATGAAATAGAAGTGACATATCTGAATGTCATAACACATATGGAAAAGCAAACAACACATATATAAGAAATTGTTAAAAATACAAAATATAATTATTTAATGTATTTAGATACTAGTAATTTTTATGGTTAGACTTCAGTTGTGTATCAATATTTACGCACTGAATTTAAATTACATAAAAATATTATAGAAAAATAACTGATGTATCAGATAATTTTTAACTCTGAATATATATCAGAAATTACTTGAAATATTTGATTTACATTCAGCTTTGATATTAGATCTTGAAAATAGTATTTCAGAGGGATCTAAGCCAGTGGTATTCAAACCTTTTCAACTAACGAAACCCCTATAACTAGGAGGTGTTTTCGTAGAACCCTACTCCATATACACACTTAGAAGAATATATATTAGAGGAATAATCTTAAAAAAAATATTTAAAGAAGATCAGTATAAGAGTATTGCATTTATTGCAATAATTAATATATAATTGCAATAATTAATATAAAGCATTGCATTTATTATTAAAAAAACTTTAATCTACTTTTAATATAATTTACTCATTAATAATATTAATATGAGATCCATTGTCACCAACCCATACATTATATTAAGAAACTGGTACATGTGCTTGCATTTTTCACACAAACTTTCGAAGTCTTGGTCTATTGAGAATAACTGCAATCGATTGCATATTCTGAGTTTCATTTGTTTCTATACTTTGTTACTGTAGCCACTCACGTTGAGAAATATTTTTCACCTATATACATTGTTCTGAAGGGATTAAAATGTTTACAGTTGTGTGAAAAATACTGTGTTTTTTGCATGAATTTGCAACATAAAATTTAGGTTCTGTTCTTGCTTAAATTTAGATTTTTAACATCGAATCGGTTGATACGTTGCACGTGTTTTTCCACAAACATAAAAAGGTACATTTTCCATTAGAAAACTATTTAGCTTTGCAAGACATTGTACTAACGTATATAAAATTATCTCGTGGAACTCAGGATAGTAAATAATAAAATATTCACAATAACACAGTTTGACGACAACTGATCAAAGCAAAACAAATTATTACCACTTTATGCGATAAAAAAGAATTCATTGTTCATTACAGAAATTTAATGCAATACTTAAAAATGGGAATGAAATTAACAAAAATGTACCGTTTCTTAGAATTTACACAGAAAGATTGGTCAGAGGAATATATTGAGTACCAAAATGAGGGGGAAAGAATCAAATGATTTTAAAAAAATTTTTTATAAAGCGATGGAAAATTTTGCATCTAGGAAGATATAGTGGTAAATATTAGAAAAACGAGTATTGTATGATTATGTTGTAATTATGAACAAAAAAATTAGGAAATCAATTATTAAGCCAAATTATAAAGAAACAACCGTATTTGATGTTAGCTATTCGTATGAATATAAGCAAAGGTTAAATTGATGAACCACTTTATACCGGAATGAGTATGTAACGAGTCTCTCCGCGAGCCTTCTACTAATCCTCTTGGGAAAAACTATTTCTTTAAATATTGTTCGATTGAAAACTTTCTCCCGAAGAAGAAGACACAGTTTATGTAAATGAAGGATGATATTTAAGCATTAACTTTTAGGTACGAGTAATAAGTGGTTAGGAGTTAGAAGTTAGCGATTAGCTGAAAGTAACTGTGAGCTAGCCGAGAGTTGTTCGGCGACTAATTGTTGAACAATTAAAGATCATTAATTGACGATTTCGTCAATTAAAATCGACTAAAAGTCGAATAGCTGAGAACGGAATTACGATTATTCAGAACGTATGTTACCAAAACGTTCCAAGAGTAAGTGATTCCATTCATAATTAGATATTAAATATCTCTTCTACCTCGCTTTTGCTCCAATACTTAATTAAAGGTACATTTCCTACCCTGGGTTATTGGAAATGATTGATGGAATAATAAAAAAAATTCGTTCTGATTATGGCTTATCTTTATTCTAACTCTCAATCACAGATGGATGTGAGAAGACATCCATCACAAGTATATCAGAATTATCAAAATATTTAATGTATGAGGAAATTAAAATGTAGAGATAATATTAAGTTGCATTATAGGGATAGTTTTATATGTGATATTTTAACAAAGGATTTTTTTTTTGAAGATACGAAAACTATGATTGATTAAATTGACACATCACATTATCTTGAAAATAATGTGTAATACAGTAAAAAAATATTAAAAAAAGTTTTGGATAAAATTAAAGATGAAAATAATGACGCAAGCTTAGAAGATGCTGTAGGCTTAAGGAATAAAATGTGTGCAGTAAAATTAAATAAAAAGAAATTGTTGAAGAGAACTTAATAAAAACGAAAAAGATAAAAATGAAAATTCTGAAAAAAGAGTTTAAAAGCCCTGTAGTTAAAAACAGAATTTCATTTGAAGGTAATAAAGATTGTTTACCTAGTAAAAATGATCATTATAGAACGATGAATCTGATTAGAAGTATAAAACACGAATAATATTCAATTAAAGTAAATAAGATAGCTTTGTTTACGAAAGATTGCAATAGATATATTTGAGAAGAAGAGATTCGCAAAAGAGTATCAGGTCATTATTTTGAATGAAATCTTTATGAAAAAGTAAACGTATCAAACGAGTGTGTATACATATAAACTTCATAAACCTCTCTTTCTCAATATGATCAGAAATGTAATTTGTCAAGAGAGATTTATCAATTCAGCAGTTATCCAGAAATAAAGTGGTGTGCAAGAAATTTATAAGATATAAAGGTGAATATGCAGTTTCAAGCATTCATGAAATATGAAGTAACTATGAGATATTAGTGTGAAAAATGAAGTAATTTTCTTTTTCTTAGTCAAAAGCAAATGAAGAAAAATCTTTATAAATATTGCTCAAATTATTCTCCATCAAAAGTAAATCAGAGTCTGTTCATGGTTAGAACGTTATTTTTAGAGAAGTGTATTTAAAAAGTTGTCTTTTGTTAAAAATGTTTGTATTGAATCGAGACGGTAAATATTTAATATTTGTTTATATATATTATATTGAATTTAAAAACTATATAACTGTTGTTTAATTTTAAAAATAAATTAACTTAAAGCTCAAAACCTATTTGTTCATTTAAAATAAAGCATTCAAAAATTCTTCTATATCCGAAGCTTATTGTTAAAATTTAAAGATTTTTAAGGGAATAGTTCATAAAATAAAATAAAAAACGAAGTGATAACAAAAATTCCTTCACAAATGATGGATGCTACTAGCTTTTTGAGTTTTAAAAAGGTGGAGAACTTTGCTTGAATGCTTATTGTTGTATTATTTGTTTTCTTAAAGCACAAATTTTTGACAAATAAGTAGGCTAACGTTAAGAATGCTGAATTTAAGCATAAAAATTTATTTTACTCTCAACCCATTTAGAAACAAATATTAATAACGTTGATTATGAAGTATTAATATCAATCAGAAACACTCTAGGAACATTCTAGTATGTAAATTGAATAATCAAATAAAAGGATTATGAAATTATGTAGTATAATGTTAAATTAAAACTTGTGTGTTTCAAAATAACTCTAGTATCAAGCAAAATATGACTCAAGTTTAAGACGAAAATGCTAAAATAAATTTCATCCGACTCAAGAATGAATGCACAGCTTAAATACTAAGTGGTATATTTTACTTCCATACATGGAACAAGAAAGAACAATTATTTTCAATAAATTGTCTAAAAAAGACACATTAGAGTTCGCACACTTTTGTTTGCTACCGTTGCGTGAATATTTTTTGAAAAATTATTACACGAATCAATCAGTGGTGTCATCGGAATTTGATCATCTGCCTCCACTCAGCGAGTTTTTTAACGCCATTAGAGGCTGACTAACGAGGTATCCGTTCACCATCGTCATATAGACTGCGTGGGTGTTTACCTATTTACCTTCAATAGTCATAAATGTAGGGCAATTTTTTTTTCATCCTAAGTCGTTCCAGAAAGACTAACTTACTCCTTTACTTTGTACATTAGAAGAAGAAAAAATAGGTACAATTTTTTTTACTCATGTTTTCATACTTTTTTTCATTTTAATCAACGTTGATTTAGAACTGAAGATTGGATAATAGCGTTACACACCATAATCTTGAATCATTGTCATCTGATGAGAACGACAATTGAGCTGGTATCACTTTTAGTTACAACTTTAAAAAAAAATTATCAAACTGAAATTTTCACATAAGGGGGGGGGGGAATAGAAGGTATTATACATATTACAGGACATTCAACACTAAATCGAAGTTTACATTGATGTAATTAAAGACAAATGCATATAGTTGTGTTGATTATTAAAATAATACAAAATATGAATAACACATACAAAAAGAGCGAAGTATTATTCTTGCTGAAACTCATCGTTCGTTGGGTTTTCGTTGCAAATACCTAATGTGCTGCTTCCTGAAAGAATTTTTCATATTTTGATTAATACTTAATGTTGACGTCATAAACTCATCTACTTGTAAAGAGCGAAAAGTAAATCATTAATAAAAATGCAAATATGCACAGAAATTACTTCTCTCCTCTATTTTTTCCCCAAATTGTTATACTGTTATTGAATTGAAGACTTTAAATTTTCTTAAGCGCACATTGAATTTATACACTCCTTTGTCTTAGGAAATATTAACCATTTTAGATATTTTCGTAAAGCAACTTTCGCAAAAATCATTTTTGAGACGCCTTTGTTAGACATCGATCCACAGTACGTCGCCAGGGCCGCTGATAAGCAAGAAAACCTTTTCTGTTGCGGTATTGCCGGCTCTGCCACGAATTTTGCAATCAAATGAAGGATGTGTGTAAAGAGAAGACACTAATGCCCACTGGACCAACACACTGTCCACTAATATTATATTTTTCTTAAGCTACGCTATCGGGAAATCGGGACTTATTTTTAATTTTTCAATAACTGTTTAAAATCCAGCATATTTAATCGACTTATTATAAGTTTTATTTTGAGAAATTCGTAAAAAGTTTTGCTTGATTGATAGAACTATATGCGGCCGCCCCTTGTCTTGGCCGCTCGTAAGCGCTGCACACCTGCTAGGATCGGCTCTGCTAGTGCTTCATCTTATACATGAAATTTTTTCATATTCCATTCTGATCTTCAAATGCATCCAAGATACGGACTGAGAGGAATTTCTAATATAGCTTACCACAGATTACTTAATGCGAATGATAATGTAGTAAAATTTGTTCACAAGTTCATTTTTCATTTTTATGTTTATTGCAGTTGATAATTTTATTAATTAGTTTCAATCAAGAGATCATCGACAAAAAAAAGGAGTAATTAAAACGCATATCTTAAAATATCTTCCAACACTGAAAGAATTAAAATTTATTTGCAAGTGATATCTAAATAAAGCCATTGTTTCTAAAATTCGCCATTACTCACTTCAGAAAAATATTAAAGAAAATGAGTCTCTCACCATTTTACATAGGTTCTTCACATTTCTCTTCCTAAAAAACAAAAAGAAGCCATGGAGATAATACTGATGAACAATCGAGCTATAAAACTAGTAATTAGAAAACGATTTTTTTCCATTTTAAACGGAAGATGAATTTTGCCTATAACTACAAAAACTATAGATTTTGTAAAAAGTATAAATGCTATATTTTCCACCAAAAAACGTGTTTTTAACTTCCTTCTAAATTTCAGCACCTGGGAACGGATAAATTAATTTCTCATAATTTAAAATGGGAAACAGGATTTCGAGATTATAACCTTTTGAAATGTGAACTACAGATAAGAAAAAATTGAGTTCACAAATTGAGACATTATTGTATAATGGAAGCTAAAAGAACAAAAACAAAACAAACTCTCCAAAAAGAGACGTATTCCATGTATCCATTGTTGTACTAATTTTTTTTCTTTCATTCATTTCCTACTGAACAGTCTTATCTCCTAACTTCAAAGAGTTTCTTTGAGAAAGACGACCTCTTCCTCTATAAATTCAAGTTCAGTCACCTTCAACGATATAAGAAGCTCTAGCAAACATCATGAATTATTCCCATTGATTCAGTAATTGGAAGAAATCTGAGACATTTGGCTCCTTAGAAGGTGATTGGTAGAAGATTTTAATGAAAATACAAATTGACTTTAAAGCCTTTAAACGTGTGTCTCTTAAGGTATCCGACTCTACTTACGACAACTTTTTTTTTTTTTAAAAAAATGGAGATATGGGGATTTTTTTTTTTGTTGTTGTTTTTAGGTTTGTTTAGTGCATTTTAAGAAAAATATGCTAAAAGTAAGAAGAGAAAAAGAAATTATTATTACTAAAAGGGGAAAAAATGGATACCAATTTACAAAAATTAACGTAAACGCGGATCTGTACCAAAAGTTTCTGAACAAATTTCCAATTCTGATGTGTTGCTATGTTATTCATTTTTGAAAGGACCTTTAGGATAAGAAATATTTTAATTTTTACAAAAACTAGAGCACTTTATATTAGTTATTATATTAAATTTCTTAATATATTAAAACGCGTTATCCTTCTTCAATAGCTAGCTGATGGATATGATAATTCATTATAATGTCATGTAATGAATTATATGATTATATGACAGTTTAACGAGAAAAAACCTTTCAGATATTTATCTTTCTGAATTTAATTTCGCTTTAAATAGGAATCATCACCTCAACTTAAGATATATAACACAAAGAAATAAATTACTGAATTTTCAGTTGAATAAATTTTTTCTATCGGTTCCTAAAGTATGAAATCGACAATATTTTTTCTTATAAGTCCATTTTTTTTCTTTTATTCAAGATTCATTAAAATTTTAAAAATAATTATGCTCTTTTCCTACCTATCCTAAGACGAAATCTAAGTAACTCAAGCATTTTTTGAAATAATATTCGTGCGACCAATAATGATTGTAAGAACAAAATATATGAACTGAAGTACACTTGGCAACACAAATAAGAATTTTAAGAACAAGCATATGCAAGGAGCGCAATAGACAATGCTGCAAAAAATAGATCCAAACTTCTTTCCTACTTTTTTTATAGAACCATATTATTCATTCTGGAGCTTTGTGATATTCTGCGCATCAAAATTTACTAGACAAGTCACACGAAAAAAATAATTTTAATAATTTTGTGGCCTGTAAAGCTCATTTAAGTTGTTTTTTTTTTTGTTACATTTTCTTCAATATTGAGTACAGATTCTATAAAATCCTATTAATGCACCAATACACACCCTTATCTAACTAAAAGTTTGACTTAAATTTTCCCTTTCCCTTCTGAAAAATTGTCCCTTTTTGTCATTTTTATTTACGTATTTAACTAAATACTTCTCTTATAATTATTTACTTTGAATGCTTATTACACATACACACATACAACATACAAGCATGTGTGTGTGTGTTCAGTGGAGTAACGTACACCTACCTCCGCATTACTTGGGGAAAGCAGGGTTTCTCTCTCTCTCTAAGGGGCCCAAACCTTCACTGACTCCAAGTACGTATTTGGGCTTGGGGCCAGTGGCGGATCAAGCGGGTGTCGGACCCCAAGCTTGATGAGTGCAAAGGCCAGCGAAAAACCAATCACGCCACCTTGGAACAAGAAATTAAAAGAAAACAAAGATACAATGAAAACCCGCTAGAAATTTATCGAGATGTAAAAGAAATCCTAAGAAGAAAAAATTTGAAAATATTTTTAACTATACCGATATCGAATGCATCAGGTGAATGATCTTTTTTAGTTTTAAAACGTGTTAAAAATAATTTAAGAAGTACTATGGGAGAAAAGAGAAATTGAACATGGCCATATTATATACAGAATAAAATGTTTTGGACAAAATAGATAGGGTGAAAATAATTGATGAATTTGCCAAATAGAAATCAAACTGTATAGCAAAACTGTAAGCTCTTAAGTACGGTTTTTAATTTTTTTTCTTCAGTTAAAATTTTTCTTTAGCCGATGAGTTTTTTTTTTTTTTTTTTGCAATACATTTTATTTTGATAATTTAAAGTAAGCAACTCTTTTCACTATTTTAGTTTTTTGGCTCTTAAGCCCATGGGCCTTAAACCTCTTACCGCCAGGGGCCTCCAACTACCTTAATCCGCCTCTGCTTGGGGCTCAAACCTGACTTTCCAGGGGGCCCTAATATTCTCCGTTACGCCACTGTGTGCGTGTGTTTCTTCACAAAGCTTTTTGAATTTTAAAAGAGAGAGAGAGAGAGAGAGAGAGGATATATTTTCGAAGCTTCATAGTTGCGATTTTCAATATAAGAATTTTACTTTTAATCATTCTCACATTAGCTCTTTCCAAATAAAAGAGCATATTTTCTAAATTTTACACAGTTAGTATTTCTTGAAAACTGAATTTGCATTTTAATTACTGTTCTAGGACACTAGAATTAAGCACTTTTCTAGGACATTCGCCTCCATCTTTTCAAAAACAAAACCTCGTGGTAAAGAGATGTTTTTTTTTCTCATCTTTTTTTTTTTTTTAGTCGCTTGTTGGCGGTCAAATAACGTTTTTAAAGGAAACTAGCTTTCATGGCCGGCGTTGCACGGGCTTATACCGAGGGTATAACTTAATCCCCATGTTCATTTCCTCCTTTTATTCTAACGCCAACACTTTTGTGGGGTTTCACGCGTACGATGTGAGTGCATGTCCGTGAGTGCGTGTCATGGCTTTGTTGCTTAACATTTTCACTTCTCTTCACAAATTCTCGATCCTAGTACCACTGAAGACCCGCAGTGTAGGGGCGCGATGCACGTAAAATCTGTCGAGAGCACAAACGTCCTCCCGTTGGTGTGGTGTGGTAGTTAGGAGAGGGGGTGCCAGCTCAGGTGTCGTCCGCGTCACTTGACCATGGTTCAAAATTACGTGGACCGTCCCCAAAAGGCCTCGTGTAGCTGAACAGTGGGACGTTAATATTCACTCAATCTTCACAAATTCAGCACTTCCAATATTATTTTCCGAAATTACTTTGATTTCTTTGTTTCTTTCCTCTCCGCTTAGCCCGGCGTTGCACGGGCTTTTACCGAGTGAATAACTTCACCCTCATGGAAATTTCGTGTTTCCCTCAGGCCGATAGCACCTGTGTGTGTGTGTGTGTGCGTGCGATGTGAGTGATTTCTTTAACAATGTCATAAAAACTCCCTTTTTCGAAATTTGTTCTTGCGTTGGTGTGGTGTGGTAATTATTGAAGATGGGTGAAAGCTCATGTGTCATCCTCGTCACTTGAGCATGGTTGAAAATTTCTAGGTCTGTCACCAAAAACCCTTGAATAGGCAAACAGTGCGAATTTAAAAATCACCCACTCACTTTCCAATTCTTTCGTTTTACCGAGTGAATAACTTCATCCCCATGGAAATTTCGTGTTTCCCTCAGGCCGATAGCACTTGTGTGTGTGCGCACGATCTGAGTGATTTCTTTAACTATGTCATAAAAACTCCCTTTTTCGAAATTTGTTCTTGCGTTGGTGTGGTGTGGTAATTCTTAAAGATGGGTGAATGCTCAGGTGTCGTCCTCGTTACTTGAGCATGGTTGAAAATTTCGAGGTCCGTCACCAAAAACCCTTGAATAGGCAAACAGTGCGAATTTAAAAATCCCCCACTCACTTTCCAATTCTTTCCTTTTCCTGAGTGAATAACTTCATCCCCATGGAAATTTCGTGTTTCCCTCAGGCCGATAGCACTTGTGTGTGTGTGTGTGTGTATGCGCGCGATGTGAGTGATTTCTTTAACTATGTCATAAAAACTCCTTTTTCGAAATTTGTTCTTGCGTTGGTGTGGTGTGGTAATTATTAAAGATGGGTGAAAGCTCAGGTGTCGTCCTCGTCACTTGAGAATAGTTGAAAATTTCGAGGTCCGTCACCAAAATTCTCGAATAGGCAAACAGGGTGAAATGTAGCCTTTTTAAATATAGTTGTATGTTGAAAAAAGACAAAAAAGTAGAAATTTTTCAAATTTCAAAATTTCACTACTATTTTAAATATTGAAGTAAAATATTGTGAGGATTTTTTGAAATATTCGACACACGGGAAAAATGTGTCATGCAATTATCTTTATAAAAGAAGAAATTATTAAATGATTGTTTTAAGTATTTTGAGTGTTTTATTAAAATTTGTTTCGAATGCATAACATACTGCAACGTTTTTAAAGGAAATGCCTATCATCTCGTTCGTATTTCAGTCATGTATTCCCTATTATGTATTCATCATTTTTTAATCAAGCATTTCAACATAGGCATTAAGAATTTGAGTTCTATGCTTCGAAAGGATTAAACGTTTTATTTAAAGAAATGTGAACCTTTTTGAGGCCATTACTGTATGATACAAATCAATCAAAATTAGGTAAAAACCGAAAAATATCCATGAGATTTTTCTGAGTTTATCTATTGCCGTCAAAACCATGGATATTTGAAAGAGAACTGAATTGATAAATGTATATTCCATTGTACTTTCTAAAGGTTAGGTCATGCTATATCAACTCATCTCACCTTAATAGAAAGCCACCAAGTATATTTTGTATGTAAACAGTTAGGTTACACTTTTGTAAAAACTAAATTGTGCATTTTTAAAGAAAGGCTACAGAATAGAAAATGTGTACGAATTTTGATACCAGCAATGTAATACGTAACCATCAAAGCGTAGAACAAAGAAACTCCCTCTTTAAGTAAACACAATGAAGGTCAAGAGAAACATCCATTTACATTAAAAAAACCCTATTATTTAAGAAAATATATATAATAATTTCCTTTCTTCTTTTCTCTAAAAATAATTTTAATAAAACTCTTGTATTGTATAAAAAACTAAAAAACAAACAAATTTTCGTAGAACACACTTCTTTTCATTTGTAAACAAAGCATATATTCAGGTAATTGTTAAATACGTTATATCCTCACTTTTTTACTCAGAAATTTTTTAAAATTAACCAAGTAAAGCAAAGCATTTTTATGATACTTTACTACTCCTCAATAGCTAATACGTATACGAAAAATGTTTACATAAAAGTGAATACAAAAGAAAGGTAATAGTTTCGTTATAACGCCACATTTCTAATGTATATATTAAATCAACAATACACCTCGATCGAAATGAAGTTATATTAAAAACGATAGTTTCCTATTTCTTAAGATTTTAATGTCTTGAATATTTCAAATGTTATCTATGTTTTTCTCTCATGAAAAAGTGATTTGGCACACAATTAAAAATTCCTATGCAGGTAGTAATTTATAATTAAAGCATTTCTGCAAATAACTGTACAAAGTTTCATTGAATCTGAAAATTAGTTTTTGAGATATTGATCTCTATGTAATTTAATACGTTTTTTATTATTTTAAAGTACTATTGATTATAATCCAAATAACAAAGATTTCACTATTGATTTACATTACACCCGTAAAAGTTCCTTAGTAATCCCATAGAGCTTTTCACAGGTGTAATGGGTATCTGTTGAAAGAAAACAGTTGCAATGAAAGACTTAATTTATAATACCAGAAAGTCAAATGTGCTCTTAGCTACTTTACTCCTCACAGTTTTTATTAATAAAAATATTCTATTCTTTTTGTGACTTTTATAAGGAACAGTTATTTCAGCTTTCTACTGAAACTGAATCATTTTAATTTTTTATATTCTTAAGTTCTTCTAGTCAACATTTTTATTCTTTGAATGTTTCCTGAAAATAATTTCCAAATAACAAAAATTAAATTCCATATATTCCGGCATGTTACGCGCACTGGCGTGTAATGCTGACTTCTACTTTCAAACCGCATTTTTTAATTTTTAGGTATATTCACATTTTTAAGCGCACCATTTTACTTTAATTCGTACTATTAGATTTCATCAGATTACTCTCTCCTTATATATATATATATATATTTCCACTCATGTCCATAAATTAAGGATAATTCAGAATCACACAGAAATTGAACTCTAAAATAAGAATTTCACCTGTAGAATTATCACACACATCTTGAAGAAGAATATGCAAATTACAGGAAACCACCAGATGGAGCGGAGAGTACGTCACAATGACGAGAGTGTAAGAGAGGGGTATATAAGGAATGGGGGCAAAGAAGTAAAATTGTTAACAAGCGCTTTAAAAGCCTTTCAGTGCAATAATCGCATATGGCACAAAGGAAGCATTTGGATGATTTTTTACGTGGTAGAATTATCGGACGACTGGAATGTGGACGTACCCAGCTGGAAGTATCCAAGGAACTTGGAATCGCCCAGAGTGTCATCTCCAGACTTTGGCAACGATTCCAAGATGATGGTAATGTGAATAGATGTTACAGCACAGGTCGCCCCCGAGTTCCAACGCCGAATGAGGACCGGTATTTGGCAGTTACTGCCAAAAGAAACAGACGGAGCACAGCATCAGACCTATCTCGTCAGCTCTCTTCAGCTACCGGTACGACAGTTTCAAGGCAGACCGTGTACAGACGCTTAGGGCACATTGGTCTTTATGCTCGTAGGCCTGTCAGATGCGTTCCCCTTACCGCAACTCACTGTCGCCTGCGATTAACCTGGAGTAGAGAGCATGCATTGTGGACACCGCAACAGTGGTCTTGTGTAATGTTTTCCGACGAGTCCAGGTTTAGTTTGCAGTCTGATTCTCGCCGGACTTTCATATGGAGAGCGCCAGGTACCCGTTACCACCAAGAGAACACCATTAAAAGACACTGTTACGGTGGTGCAGGATGGCTCGTTTGGGGAGGAATTATTCTTGGTTCCAGAACTGACCTGCATGTTCAGAGTGTAACGATGACAGGCCACATCTATCGGGATGCCATTCTAGAACAACATGTACGTTTGTTTCGGGGCGCCATGGGTGCTGAATTTCTGTTTATGGATGACAACGCCCGTCCTCACCATGCAAACATTGTAGACGAATGCCTTCAATCGGAGGATACCACCCGTATGGATTGGCCGGCATACTCACCGGACTTGAATTCAATAGAGCATGTGTGGGATACGCTTGGCCGACGAATTGCAGCCCGTCAACCCCCTCCCACCTGTCTACCGGAACTTCGGAGGGCATTGCTTGAGTAGTGGTGTAATATTCCCCAAGATCAAATTGATAATTCGATACTCAACATGCGTAGGCGTTGTAAGGCCTGTATTGCATCGTCCGGGAGACGTACTCCGTATTAACCATCATACTAACCATGTTATACTGTTTTTTGTGAATAGGTTCTTTTTTAAAATTTGTTCCAGGGAGTAAAAATTGCAATTTTTGTTAATTATGTCAAATATATAGCATCTTTTTTGCTCTTTACCTTTTGTTTAATAAATAGACTTTACAAATATGTCAAATTTGTTTTGCTTCTGTCTCTTTCTTTGCCTGAACTTCATTATCCTTAATTTATGGACATGAGTGTTTATATATTGTTCAAATATTCAATCGTTAGTAAAATACTTTCTTTTCATCCATTCAAGTTCAAATACAGTATTTTCAAATATTAATTCATTAATTAAACTAAAAAATGAATAAATAAGAACAAATTTAAAATAATAGTCCAACAGCATATTTAGAAGCGAAAACCGTTCACTTGGTCCCTGTAGTGCAATAGATATCGCGCTGGACTTCTAATCCAAAGGTCGTGGGTTCATATACCACCTGAGAGGGCCTAATTTTTGTGAATGGGATTTCTTTTTAACTGTACTATTTTATTAGAATAATTAAATTTAATTAATGAATAAATAATAACAAACAAACAAAAATAGTTCACCACCATATATAGAAAGGAAAATGGAAAATTGCAAGGAAAATCGCTTTCCATTTTGTCACTTAATATTATGATTCTGTCATATGTATAGTCCATATTTATATTAATTTTAATTATTTAATAAAAAGTAACTAAAATAAAAATTTTCTTTGTTGACCTGAGTAGGAATTGACTTATTATTTTTTTTTTGTATTACTTGTTTATGAAGAATTCTGAAATGTAAATGTGATATGTACTCTTATCTTTTGAAATCCTTTATTTTAAGTATTATCCCAAGCTCTTTAACAATGGTATACTTCTAAAACTACAGCCCTAAAAGAGGAGAGATACAAAATTTATATAGTATTTCATTTTTGAAAGTTTATATGGTATGTCATTCCTTTTTAATGAACAATACTTAAATAAATGTAAAAATCTAATTTTCTTATATTTATTTTTCTTTATTTTTCAAGCTATCTTTTTTATATCCGGCGTATAGCGAGCTCTCGTAAATTTCGATTATTTTTATGTTAAAAGTGGGAATTAAACGCCGGAATATAAGGTATTTCTTTTGTTTTCTAGCCTATTTTCTTTCATATAACTTTAAAAAGTCTAAGAAAATTGGGGAGGGAGGGGAGGACAAAAAGTTAATATCTAAAAGGTATTCTTCTAAATACATTCTGTACTAAACTAACACACACAATCTGTAGTCAAGTGCAAAATATCGATCTTCCACCCAAGTAATATAGTTAGATAGTTTATTTAAATTGCATGGAAATTCTATACCAAGAAATTTACGAGACCCAGTATAACATTCTAAACTCTTGTTAGAAACTGGATATCCTCTCGGGTAATAATAATGTTATAACAAGACATATATATATATATATATACTACATCATACTACTGTGGCTAACATTTCTTACACACACTCTCTCTCTATTCTGTCTAGTTATACTAAGCATTATAACTATTTGAATAAATTATTATCATTGGAGATTATATGTATACATATATCGAAATTATTTGATTTTTTCATTGTTTTTTGCATCTTTTTTTCTCCAAAATTCATAACTTACAAAACGTGATAGAGTGTCAAAAAGATTATTTCTCTAGTAATGTCTGATCAATAAATATATTTATTTTTATCACAAACATCTGTTTTCAATGTTGAATTCACTCTGACTGTTTTAAAAATATGTTTTTATGAATCAATTTTCTAAATGCAATAAAGAACGAATTTCATGAGTCCTAAAAATTTATTTCTTCCCGAAACAGCATGACCTAGTATCAGGTTTTGCTAGAAACCTTGAACTTCTAGAAGGAAGAGAGGTGATAAAAGAACGGTTGATCAAGTTTCCGAAAATTCCATCCTTTTCATAGCACTATTACAGTTTTTTCTTTCAAGCAAAAAATAATTTGGAATTCTTTTTCGCAATTTAATTTATATGTATTTCTTTTTTAAGAAAATTGATTTCCATCCAAACACGCCTATAGTATCTAACACATTGTTAAAGGAAATTGTAACTGAATATCATGCTTAACTGAAATGTGTGAAAATACTCGTAATCTGTGTTTTTCTTCTTAGATTTCGTTACACTCAGGAATGTCAGTAAGTCTTCGACCTTAATTACTAAATTTCTTAATTTAAGTTCATTTTTATACTTCTTCATTAGTACTTTGAATTTGTGTTTATTTAATATCTATGCTGTTAATCCAAAACTTATAATACATTTTATGATGCATTATAAAGGAATGACAAACATTAAATACTATTTTATTTCAAGAACGTTTTAATTAAATATAACGAATATCGATTTTTAAAAGACTATTCTAGAATTTTGATGATAGTTAAAATTGTGTTTTTTCTTCGGCTAAACAATCAAGACCATACATTCAGAATTTTGAAATCTAAATTGAAGTTTTCAAACAATGTTTCTGTAAAATATTATTGAAATTTTTGTTGTTATATAATGTAATGAATTTCTTTTACCTTTTTTTTTATTTGTATTTATTTATTTATTTTTTCTTTTTTGCTGTTACAAATTTTAATTGAATATGGAATTTTAAGAAATCGTGCAAGGTTTGATATTATTAAGGAAGGAATATATTATTTATATTATTTCCTTACAGATTTTATTAATATAACTTTCATCGAATATTACAGATGGAAAGAAAGAAGCCTCACAATTCCTTATTATTTCATAGGGCAAAAATTTTCGGTACAAATCCTTAATTGTAAAAGAAAAAAAATCAAAACTCTAGCTGGGGATAGTTTAAATATTTTTGAAAAACTGCTGTGAAAGTTAAAAAAAAAAAAAAGGTGAAATAAATCTTCTGAAATATATAGTCCCCTTCATAAGCTATTGAGGTTTTACAAAATTCTTAAGTTTTTGTTGATGGTTTCTATAGCGGTTGTGGAAGCCTTGTGGTTATGGTTGCAAACTCGTCCTCGATATTGTTTCTGTTAAGTCGCGAATTCGAACCCTGTTGCCACTGATGATCCGCCGTGTAGAGAGACCGATATACATTAAATCTGTTGAGACTCAAAGTCCTCAGCTTGGTATGATGGGGTGTGGAAATTTGGAGAGTGAGGTGTAGCACAGGTATCATCCTCGACACTTATTATACTTCAAAATTGCGAGGCCCATTACCAATAGCTCTTGTATAGCTTCAAAGTGCGTTGTTAATAACCCCCTTAAATCAAATATAACGGTTTTTTAGGCTATAAACTACGAACTTAATTATGGAATGACCTTGATTTGTTTTTAATTTCAAAAATTGTTGTAATAGAGATTGTGCACGAAAAAAATTATTATCTAAAGATTTCTTTCCCGTTATTTAATTAAAGAAGTTATATATAACAACATAAATTATTCACGACTTTAGGGTTAGAAATCGAAGAAACTTTTAAAATGAAAAAACACTTATTGTTTCTTAACGTTATCTCAAATGGGATTTATTTCTTAAAATTTTTTTCTTGGTCTAGTTATTTTTAATTAGATTCTTTTTTTACCTTGTGTATTATATGCTGCGTACTGAAAAAAGACATTTTTTTTAATAATTGGTTTAAATTTTTTTAACCGGTTAAAAATGAGATAGAACTCATCACATATTTTATGTTGCTAATAGGTAAAACTCTTTTGTGTCTCTGAATTTATGTTACTCCTGTTCGAACAGTTTCATATTAAACTTCAATTAAATATTCATTGAAATATCTCGTATTTATTGTAAAGTTAAGCTTACAAATCATACATTTCCAAAAAAAAAAAAAAATAGTAGTATCCCTCTTGAACATTAGGACAGTTTAAGGGAGTAATAGACAGACCAGGCATGTTCGGGGAACGTTCAGATATAATTGAAGGGTATTATGGCGATCAATCACAATGTGAACTTTGTTTTTTTCATTTGAAACATACGATGTAATTTTGACAAATCATTTAAAATTTCTGTCACAATCAATCACTCACGAGCCTTCAAGTACAACCAATCAATCAATCACAATTAACCTTAGGCCTTATTGCTAATAGACCTTATTTTTTCACTTGAAACATACGATGTGATTTCGACAAAACATTTAAAATTTCTGTATACTTAGTTGATTTTTTTCTTGTTTATATATATATATATATACAGTATATTTTGTAAAATTCTTATATCTCTCTCACACTTATATAGAACTCTTCATAAATACTGACTGATCCTTCCTGTTTACAGACGATAGGAACTGGGAGATTTCAAGAGTAGCATTTGAAAATGACAGAATTTAAGATCTGGATATTAGAAGCGCTTTAGGAAGTATCATTTTCCTGAAAAAATTATCAATCATTTTATGTTTCTATTTGTTTCCTATCCTGATTGTTTCGTTAATCATATCAGTTCTCCTTTATTTATTCCAGGCATTCTCCTCTTTCCGAGACAATACATTTGGCTCATAACTTAGATCTTGATATAAAAGCATACAGCATATATGAAGAAAAATTTTTAAAAAATGCATATATAGTACAATAAAGACGTTTTTCTTTCACGCAATATTTATGCAATAACTATTATGCGTGCGTGCGTGCGTGTGTGTGTGTGTGTGTGTGTGTGTGTGTGTGTGTTGTTGTGTGTGTGTGTGTACGGAGAGTATTATATATATATAGTTTGAGTGTGTACTTTAATTATATTTAAAAAACGTTAAAAAATATTTTGCTTCGTAATTGCTTGAATTCTGCTTTCACTCAGAGGAAATTCAAATCAGAACTAGTAAACTTTGAAATAACTATATATAAGGATCGATATGTGTGAAGAGAGGTTATAAGTACCCTTCTTAAAAAGTGATGAGCATGATTTTTAACGGAGAGATGGCAAAATATTTTTGAAATAGTAGGTATTTTAACCCATTAATTTAGGAGCTAAAGGTAGGAATTTTAAAGGAACTCCTACTCCACAGTTTTGCAAGTCAGGAGTTGTACTTAATCTTCCCTTTAATTTGCTTATAACTGAATGAAAAGTTATTGACATTTAATTCAGAAGAAATAATTGAGGTCATTTTATTGCACATCAACAAGACATGCTTAATCCAAGACTAGTTTAAGAAGTTGAGGATGATCAAACTGTTGAAGAAAATTTGGCGAGATAGTTACCTTCCAAAAAATTATTAGGTCGTGTTATTTCATTTGAAGTGGAAACTTGGCGGCACGATTGAGAATTCTGACATAGCAGCAACCCTGTCGGAAGGACCAAAAAGTAGGTAAGTGAACTGACAGTGGGTAAAAAAAAGAAAACCGGAAAACTAAAATGGGCTGTGTGATTACTCACCACATCTTCCGTTACGGAGAGGGAGATTGCTTGGACTCAGGAGATTTCCACTCACCTGGATAAAATTGTTTTTCTTACTTAAATAAGGATGTGACACTTTCAAAATACATGCTTATGCATACATTGCATATTTCCAGACGTATTTTCTGCACCTTAAAGCTGCCTCTGTGTAACGTTAAAACAATAATAGTTTGAGTAGATAATGTAATCTAAACTATTCTTTATATGCTGTTTGGGGAGTGGGGAGTGTCAAAATATACTCTGTTTAAGTGCGATCTATATTTATTGTTTGGCAAATAAAACGTTTACCATGATATGCGGGGTATAATATGCTACAATTAGTAGTGTATTATCTCAAATAATACCTAAACTTCCTTTTTCTCTGGAGTTAAATTTTCGTTGCATTCATTTATTATTTATTAACATAAGACTTTGAAGCTACACGAGGGCTTCACGATAGACGTCGTAATTTGGAACATTAGTCAAGTGACAAGGATGACACCTGAGCTGGCATCCCCTCTCCAAACTTCCATACTTCACCAACGTAAAGCCTCGACCGACTCAATATGCATAAATCCCTCTACACGGCAGGTCTTAAGTGGTATCAGAACTCAAGCTCACAACTCGACAGAAATAACGCCGGCCACGAGTTTCCTACTATGACCTCTTGGCTTCCGAGACCTTTAAATTTTGTTTCAATTTAACAGCAATACTGTCATGATAAGTAGTTGGCATAGGACTCTTCATTGATTTTCGGATGACTTTTATCATTAGATGTTGTTTTACTTAAATGGCAACCTTAATTTTGTCTTCTCAATGTAGGTTAATTCAAATGCATTCGAAGTTAGAGAGTTCCGATCTAATTACACTAAACGTATCTGGATGACTCAATACAAACTTCAAGCTTGCGTTTGTTGAAAAGATTGATAATTTTATGGTTTTCTTCAAGGACAATTTGATTGATTTTTTAAAAAGTAAGCCATTGCTAGATTTACTTGACATCTATTTTCTGTCATTTCACTTTTATGCGTTACAGAAATTACCTGATTTCTAACGTGGGGTTTTGATCAAAATCATTATAAATCGTCATATGGATCAATGCAAGCATCTTTGAGTCAACACACGTATATCTGTAAGCAAATTTTCCTGTCATACATATTTGAAAACCACAAGAAAAATAGAATCAATTGACTAATAAAAATTTGCATCATTGTACAGAAGGTCGTTCATACTTTATGGAAACGATTTTGATGGTTCATTTTTATCAATAAATACCGTATTTTTTGTGGCAATTTGCTTCTATCTGATAGCCATGATTCTTGACAATAGCTGTAGCTCGAATTTTTCATGATAGTAAACTTTTGCTTAGTACTGCCATGAAAATTTGACATTATTCCTTTTGAATCGCTTTCCTAAGTCTGTTCAGTGTTCTTGGAAGCCGTTTTCCTAAGGCTCATTTTAATAAACCAAAAGCACTAAAGTCCATTGGAGAAGCGTAGGAGGATTTTTCACGTATTTCATCAAATAGGACACACTTTATTCATGCTTCCGATTCGTTCTTTGCTAAATAAGCAGCAGTTGACTTACACGTGTAACAAGAACCTTTGTCCATATGAAGCTCAACTTTATCAATGCCCTTTCCATATAAGGTTAGAAATTCTTCCTCGAAATTTGGTTCTAAAATGTTCTGCTGATAGTAGAGTGAATTAATTTTGGCTTTACTTGATGCCTTTTTTTTTTTTTTAAATTGGCCGTTGTTAGAAAATATTGCAATTATCGTGAATCCCTTTGGGAATTTAACTGTACACTTCGCTTCATAGGTTATTCCCGTCAGTTGAGCAATAGAAAATTGATCTTCTTTTATTACAGTCACTTAAACATACCCATGCCTCATCGAATGTTACCATAAATTTCAATTTTTCAGCAGCTAAGTATTTTTTACATAATTTTCTACAATTCGCTTTTCTTTCAGCAATGTGTTTTAAAAAAGGAGACGAGCTTTATGTTTAAACGTCCTTTTTAACTTTAAATCTTTCTGAATGATTTTAATTACAGTGCTGGTAGGCATTTTTTGTTTCAATGCAATGAATCTTTGAGTCGGTGGATTTTCTTTTTCGATCAGAGACATCACTTTCTTGATGGCTGCCTGAGTTTGAACAGTCTTAGGAGGAATTTTCGTGGTCATGTTTTCATTTTTACTTTCAGTTTGGTCTAATTGGCACCCCTATCTCTCTGTCCTGCACGGCTCTAGGTGTGGGGGGAAACAAAGCATCACCAACAACTTCCATAATAACAATTAGTTTTATTTATCCTTTAAGCGCACACTTAAACAATCACAAGTGAAACTACAAAAGGAAACCTAGGAGTGATATATAAAGCGTTATCTAATCTTAATACCCAACTCTAAGTAAACCGACTACGTGAACTAGATAAGGAGAACAAGCACTAATGAACTGATAACTAATTCTAATATCATAAATCTTAAATCTTCAATCTAATAATTTAATCTCTAAGCAATTACTTCCTTAACTCGCGCTAGGTTTGTGAATGAAATATTCACACTTACGTAACAACTCCCCGGCTACTTCTATCTTACATCTACAAAACCTATATATATATATATATATATATATATAGACTTTATATAGTCAAACTAATTTAAATATCACGGGTTCTTCTTGAAAGGCTGTGAATTAATGTGAATGCTAGCCCCAAAGTTTCCCCAAGAGGATTAGTAGGAAAAATGTCGCGAATAGACCCGTCACAAGTTAGATGTATTTTTTTCATTGAAATATAATATATTATATATTCCTTTTATTTAAATGAAATAACAGAGATTTTTACACCTCTTTATAATTTTTTTATACGAATACTTCTCCGGAGAGCGCATTTACGTAACCGTTGATCTATATATTAATTTAAGGAGCCATTTTTAAAATAAATCTTTTATTATACATTCCAATCAAAAGAAAACATTTGCAAACGATTATTCTGATGTTGCCAAAGTTTTGTCTCAAAATGCAAACGAGAAAATTAATTACAAAATCGTTTCCATAAAGTATGAACACCTGAATATTTAGTTATAACATCAACAAAAATTGTTAATGTTTATTATTGCTTCTCGAAATGCTATTAAATAAATCAATGCATTGGACTAAGCAAATTAAATTTTATTTAACTTTTATTACCTTTGTATCTAACAATATTTGAATATAAATGAAAAATAATAATATATGATACATAAAAAATTTCATACCATTGCAACGGGTCTATCCGCGAACCTGTAAATTTATTTCTTTTTAACTGTTGTTCTATTGAAAACTTTCTCCCGAAGAAGAAGACTCGATTTATTCAAATGAATGGTTCTATTTAAGCATTGACTTTTCGATACGCGAAGTTAGTTGAGAGTAGTTGGGAGCTAGTCGAGAGTTAGCCGATGAGTAATTTCTGGATGATTGAATACTGCTAATTAACGATTAAGTCATAAGATAGAGATTAATAATAACGACCGGAGATCGTACAACTAATAACAGAATTACGGTGAATTAGATCATTGACGTCCACAGTGTTCTAAGAGTAAGTGAATTAGATTATACTCAAATATTAAGTATCCTTTTTGCCGTGTGATTGCTCTTAAATTTAGTAGTGGTGTGCATTTCCTACCCTGAGTTGTTTTCCATTTAAGTTAGAGAAATAATAAATTGTAGTTTGAACTAATTATGGCTGATCTTTACTCGAATCCCCAAACACTAATAACACTGCACGAGCAGGGTGTGATGGATCTATACGCGTCTATAACTAACCCCTTGAGGACTTTTCAGGGGCAATAATATATTACCAACCAACTTTCACCGAAGCAAGGAAACGTGAGTATGCAAATTAAATATATTATATAAATTCTGTATTCGCGTGTTTTGAGAGTTAGTTGGTGAGTGGAGGGTCATGAAATTATTAAGTGCAAATCGGAGTTTATCAATTGAAGAAGTCTAAGAGAGTATCACTCGACGGTGATTAAACCCGAATAAGGATCGCATTCAAGGCCTCAACTGGAGGACTCAACTTCATAAAAGTACAGGTACTGTGATCCTTGTTTAAATAGAAGTTAAGCTTATTAGTGCGCGACGTAGTTTATTTTGAGCTTGTATAAGCTATCGTGGAATCAATTTGTGACGGATCTATACGGTCTTTTACTAACCTCTTCTATTTTTCTTAAAGAAATTTATTTATTTCAACCAATCTTCACCGAGAGCCAGGCGTGATTTATGTACAAAAGATATATTATATAAGTTCTGTTTTCGCGAGTTAAGAAGCGAAGTGATAGGAAGTGAGAAGTCGAGTGAATTAAAGATCGAGAAGTCGACACGAAGTTGTTGCCAAGTCTACATAGCCTTATACGTGTGGATATACGCGAAGAGAAGCGGATTGAAAATAGTGAAATTCATTATTACTAAACGTGGAATCTTCACCAATTCTTCCAGTCATTAAAAGGGTCTGAAGACGTCACGAAGGACCGCCGCTATAAAATATAAGGTCAGTGACTTAGATTAAGAAGTTAAGATTATTCGCGTGCGGTGTAGTTGTAATTGTGCGCATTTAAGCTTTGCTAGATTCAGTTGAAAAATTTTGTATATTCCGCTAGTATAGATTCCCCACTTCATTACTCCACTCTCAATTATTTATCTTAACTTGATTAGTGTTGTGTCTTCTAAACGTATCTACTGATAAGCATCAATAAATCTGATTGAATTGCAATTATGTCTTTTGATCATTTAAGTCCGCCTACTCATCCAGCGGGATTTTCAGATAGACAGGGAGGTATTAGTGTAAGGGGTGGCCTTAGGTCCCCACATGTTGAGGGTTCGTATTATTATCCCCAGGCTAACGAGTCTCACCTTCACGCTCTGCTATCTGATCATTTATCTTAATTAGATTATTATTGTGCTTGCTTGATATTTCGGTGACAATAAAATAATTAGAGTGAATCATGTCTACTGATTATTCAGTTCCTCCCACACATCTAGCCGGGGCCGAGGGTAGACCGTAGACCAAGGGGATCAGAGGGAAGCAGGAACCGACAAGCATTACTAGGGTTAGGGCAAGGGTTATTACACCATTTAGGTTTTCTTTGATAAATAATGCGAAATATATATCACCTTTTACATGTCATAGACTACACGATCATTGTTTCTAGAAGTATGTATACTTCAGAGCTACAGAAGGAGTATTGATGAGAATGCATGTAATTTTATACACATGATCGAATGACGATGATTATTTGAACTACACCTTATTCTCTCAATATCCACTCCATGAAATTTAAGGCACAGTTCTCAATTTAACTTCCAGCAGCCATAATTTTTCTACACGACTATCTTATTAGGAATCTGAACTTAGACGTTTCCGGGGAGTAAGTGAAGTTCATGGACCTTAGCCACCAAACAAAGCTAGTCCTTATTATGACTATTTGACACATATTCCTAAAATGCTAAAAAATATATCTAATTATACTAGGAAAAACTGAAAAAATGAATTGCAAATAATCTAAAATATCATTTGCCGAAAAGGGACTGTGCCGTATCATCCGCTGCATGTCAGGGACGTTCGAAGAAAGACACATCAAACATAAAGAAAGCCACCCATCCGGTATATTGGTTAGTGACGCTGATTGCGGTGCCGTAGAGCCTGGGTACAAATCCCGGAGTAGGCATAGATGTTTGTTATAATCCTTCTTTCCTTTGTGATTTGTGCTTCAAGCTTACTTCTATGTAAGCCCCGTGTGATGCTTTGTGGTGCGCGGGGTTATAAATGTTCCCAATAAAGAAAAAAGTAAGAAATATAAGAGGTACAAAAATTTGTAGATATAAAGAATATTTTTAAAAATAAATTGTTATAAAATTTAAGTGGAATTGAATGTTATATATTTAAGAAGTGTAACAAGAGTAGAGATCCAATCAATAAGGCTGTTGATCCTTCTCTAGGCCTTATAAAAGTAGGCTTGGCAAAGATGTTTCCATATGTGATTGTTACCAAACTCTCTTAAATTCTTAGATTAAATTAGCGAAATCCTCGGACTGTTGAAGACGGTAGTTTATCGGATCCCAAACATGCTCATTTGGAAAAAGGTATTGTAACTTAGTCAGGAAAGTTCTTGACAAGCACAAGGCAATCGAGAAAAAGTTGTTTCTACGCGTGATAAGGCATTTTTTATTGGATTATAAGCCTCATATGATGTTAAAGAGAGGAAAACACAAGATGCAAAGAATATTGCCGATGAATTGCCATCCTCCAAGATAACAACCGGAAGAGCTCAGCTATCAAGTGAAATGGCACTTCAGGCTATAACTTTCGATTGTCGAGCTATGTGGCTAGTAATACCAGATTATAAATTCATCACTGTCAGGATCACTTTCCATATAAGACATTTCTGGATGTCAAAGGTCCGCTCGGGCTTTCTCTAGAAATAAATTTTTATTTTCATGACCCTGAATTTTTTACTTACAATGTTTGCAAAAAAACTGATATTATTTTTTGCTTTTCCTTCTCCTTACCTAAATATTAATATGTTCCAGAATATGAAGACAGATCTTCAGAAAATATCTAAAATCTTTCACATTTCTTAAAAAACTTTTATGTAAAAAAAATATATCGTATTTATGTATCTTTGACATTTTTTTTACGTTTGTGTTACAAAATAGCATCAATCTTAGAAAAATCACCATGGCTATTTATCGAGTTATTAATCTGAAAGAAATATAAAAGTTTGTTTAAATTTTTTCCTGCAAAATGATTGGAATTTTCTTGTGAAATATTTAAACTTCATTTGATACGCATCCTCTTAACGTAAATAGAGAGTTATTTATAAACTTTAAGGTATTCAAGATTACACTAAAAATGCCATTTTTGGTCTTTTTATTTTACAATTTTAAAACTCAAATAATTAGTTTTGTAAATTTGTCTTTGTTTTGATTAGACGATATTTAGAAAAAAGTTACACGTGTGTTTAAAATGCTACTACATCTGTCAAAACAAACCTTTTATAAAGATTATGAAAAACTCTTATTATTAACAGTTTATTAAAATTGTTTTTATCAAGTCAGTGATATCTCACGAATCAACAGAGATATTTGAGTGAAATTTCGCACAAAAGTTTTTAATAGTTTTTTCCAGGGAATGAACTAAATGTAATTAAAATGAATAATTTTTAATAGAATTATAATTAGATTTCCCATTATAAACTATTTAAAAATTAACGAAAATTCTTAGGTTGAAATTTAAATTGGCTATAATTTTTGATTCAATAGAAATAAGTAAATGTTTTTAGTCCGCTCATTAGAAATACATTTAAAAAAAATGCATTTCAGCATTTTTTAAAATGTAATATTCTTCAAAGGAGAGCATCTGAAAAAAAAATCCAAGCTTGATTTAAAAAGTTTTTAATTTAAAATTTATGTGTGTGTGTATATATATATATAGAGAGAGAGAGAGAATTTTTCTGAATATATTTTTATTACTGTACATGACAAGGAAATACTCAAAATCTATAAACAGCCCTTTCTTTGAAAACTAAAATTACAAAAAAATTACTCAGAACATGGTCGGTTGTCGTATATGACATAATATAATTATTATAACATAGTCACAGTGATGACAATGAACTAATTACCATCAATTTAGCTTTAATTCAACTTTATAGTAGGTGCATTACATTAAGTAATTGCATGAAATAAAATTTGCTTGATTAATTAAATGTCAGAAATTAAACTACCGTAAAATTCGGCGTATAACGTACACTGCCGTATAACGTGCATCTATACATTCAAACTGCAATTTTTAATTTTTAGATATATTCGCCGTATAACGCGCGCTCCTTTTTTTACAAAGGAACCTGAAATGTACGTGCGCAATGTTCTTATGTGTCGAAGAAATTTATTCGAGGTATTATTCCCAGTCTTAGAAAAAATTAGTGCACTTCTCTAGAACTACAATCCTTTAAATTCATAAGAAATGTCATTTCTTTTTAATAAACTGTATTTCGATACATGTAGAAGTCTTAATTTTTTTCTATGGTCATCTTTTTTCATTTTTAAAGCTCTCATTTTTAAACCCGGCGTATAACGCGCACCTGTAAATTTCGAACTTATTTTTGGTGTTAAAAGTGCGCGTTATACCCCCGGATTTTACGGTACATCAACTCACAAAATAAAATAGAGCCCCAACTTCAATGCGTAACAGAAAAATAAAAATTATTTTTGTAACACTGAATTGCTTAATGTGAGGTAACATCGATATTAGCAAGAGATGAGAATGCCGCCCATCCGGTAGAGTGGTTAGTGACTCTGCCGTGCCGTAGGGCCTGGGTTCGAATCCCGGAGAAGGCATGGATGTTTGTAAATGCATAGTACCCCCCTTTGCGGCATGCGGTACTCAAAATAGCCGTCAAACCGCAAGTCCTTTCGTGAGGTTGGTGGAAGGTGAAGAGAGGTGGGAGGCCTCTGACCACTCCCAGGGTGAAACCAAGTCAAATCATACTGTCACCTGAATGGTGCTCAAGCGTACTACTAGCCCCTTGCAACGATGAATTTCGTAGGCCTTAATCTGATGTTACAGTCGATCAGTAGGCATAAGTAACAACAACAGCAGAGATGAGAATTAAAATCTGAGCATAATAAGATAGTGCCGATTTAAGCTCATTTCGGGCCCTGGGCGCAGAAGATCTACAGGCCCCCTTGGTACTGGCGGATCGAAATTTAAAAACAGAAAATCTGGTTAAGTCCAGCTTATCCGGGGCCTTTAGAGCCCCTGGGCACCCGCTCCAAGCGTCCAATGGATAAACCAGCACTGTAAGAAGTATAATAATATTTTTTATACAATAATTATATCAATTAATTACTTTAATATGTCTAGTCAAAACTCTACTGGGAGTAAACATTAATTTGTCTTAATTTAGAAGAAACGAATGCAATTTGAAGTGAAAGAAATAATTCGACTGAGAATCATTTTTGTGAAAAGAGAAAAGGGGATTTAAAACTTCCAAAATCCAATGTAATAAAATCTTTATTGAAATAATACATAGTTTTCTTCAAATTTCTTTTTCATAAAATTTCTCATGCAATGCCCTTTCACAGGCGTAATATTATTGTAAAAATAATACAAACTCTTTCATTTCTGGAAAAAAGCCCTCTTTTTTTCTATTGCCCTTAAATATAAGGCAATTGAAATGCATCGCTTGAACTTCCTTCATTTCTTAATTACACGAGTTCACATGAAACAGTGTTAACTTTACTAATTTTTCTCGCTCTCTCAATTCAACCATACATCCTCACTTCAATTTACTACCTCTTTATCAAGACAACTCGTGAAAAGAAAAGGAAGAATTGAAGAAAAAAAACACTCCTCCCAGCGCCAAATGTAACCGCAAACATTATTAGAAGCAGTGAAGGGTAACGTTATATTTGCTTAAGATAACATAAATGAAGCGCAAACGATCAGTAAAAACATCGAAGCTTCAGTTGTGATGCCCTCCATTGGAAATAGCCTGTACATAGATCAAAAAACGAGTGATAGCTACGGTTATGAAGTTCAAGTTGAACGGACTCTCGTTTTCGTTTTACCACCTAATCACAACCTTATCAAGGAAGTTAATTTGAAGGCTAGAAATAAATTTATATATATATATATATATATATATATATATATATATATATAGTCAAAATTTCTCTACAAGAAAAAGATGAATAAACATTAAAAAAAAACTGAAAAAACTGAAATTGCAAGTTGACCAGATTTTAGAAATGATATATGAAAAAATAAAAATAATAGAGTTAAGTATAAAATATATATATGGATGCTACAGTATTATAAACATTGCTGACTTAGGACAGCTTATTTATAATATAATTTATATAAAAGTGGGGTTGAACATGTTTTGTGGCCAGCCAAACTTTCCCCTTTTTGTTAATAATACTGAGCAAAAACCTATTGAAAATAATGGATATAATATCTAAATCCATTACAAGAAAAAGGTAACTTACCTAAAAATTGCATTCAAAAATGTAGAGCCCGCGCTAAATCTGAGTACAATAAACAAGTTATTGCCAGATTCTGAACCCGAATGCAAATTCAAAGCATGGGATTGGCTGAATAAAAGTATGCACTTAGCAAAAGTATGAAAAGAATAGAAATAAAAAATTAAAAATTGTGTGTAAACATACTACCACATTTCCTTAGGGACACTATAATTGTATATGATTTTAAAAAATAAATTTAATTAAATTAAAAAACCAAGAGAATAAGTAATTTTATCTAAAATTAGAATCTGGAGATAACTATATCTATCTAGGAAAAATGCTAAATTTATAATAATAAACTTATATATATATATATATATACTCTGTAGAAAGTTTTCTAATTATAAAATGTATTTCAATTTACTTAAAAAACACGCGAAAGAAGAAAGCATTATGATGAAAAATCCTATGATTATTGATTATTTTATCTTTCACCACATTAAAACCATTTACTTCGAAACAGAGTTTCTTCCAATTTTCAATCACTTTTTAATATTTCTGTATCAAGGATTGATCCATTTTCTTGTTGATGACTCTCTGTTGCTCGCATGTTTGTGACACACGCATTGAACAAAAGAGAATTTTTAATAGAAGTTTGAGTTGATTCCAGTAATCAATATTTTTACGTTTTCAAAATCAAGCAGAAAAAACTTTGAGGAAACACAGGTAAGACTTAGAGGTAACGAAAATAATTTTATTTTGCTTCAATAAGTAAAATTTGAATAATAAATAAAGGAAAACAAAATATTCCATTACCAATACCAAAACAGAAACGAAAAGCAGCCATATAGCAATTTATGAGCATTAAAAATGTTGAAATTCAGCTCGTAAAATTTCTTTCTCTTTGTTGTTAATTTATATAAAAAATTCTGATGATGTAAAAAAGCGCTTTATTCTTATTATAGAAAAGAATCCAAATTATTATTTGTTTTATCATTTAAAAAATAAATTAAATAAAATTACTTCCATTATTTAGAATCTCTTTGAAAATCTGTTTTATTTAAAGGAATAACATTTAACAACAGCATAGTTTTAAAGTTTAGTTCAAAATGTGCAAATGACTAATTTTTTTATCCAATTTTTTCTTTGTGACAAAAGGATCTTGTTAAATACTTTATATATATATATATGGATCGTACCATACAAATAACTTTACATTGCGTTTCTTTTTTTAATTCAAAAAGATGATTCCACCTTCCCTTTTTTTACTAATGTTAAGTTTCAGAGTTATTTGTGTGAGCTGTTATGTATTTAACACACACACACATGAAATATTAGAATAACTATATTCAACATGTGTACAGTAAATTTAGTACTAAGTTTCATGCTCAAAAAGTGTTCCAAGAATACTCTCGAAAGTATTCACGCCAAGTTCAAAAATTAAGTTAAGACTTTACTTAAATTATGTGCATACGACATTAGTTGTTATCCGAAATGTAGGTAAATTAGCAACATGTAAGAATCAGTTCTGAAAGAAATGGGTCAATCATCCTCAATGAAACGCAAACTGCATTTTTTGTTTTAACGACACCCTTCCGTGTGTTGCCAAGGCGTTTCGAATGTCGTGAAGGTCTCACCTTCGCCCTGACCCGGAACTCCACCAACAGAAACAGAGGGCATGTTATCTGTCTTGTGTAATTGAAAGCCAGTTCAAATGTACAATATACGAAGGTGTTTAAATATTGTTAACTGAATGCGACACTCTGTTAATTAACCCGAAAATACTTTGATGCACGTCATTTTCCATACAACTCCAAAGTATTGTTATTCGTATTGCCTCCGACCTTCTTCATTTTTAGAAGTGTGTAATCTCACGTGAAAAAATTCTTTTTCGGCAATCACTTGGAATTATTTTTACTATAAATTTAATTTGAGCAGAGATTGTTATATTTTCAATAAAAGAAGAGCAACTAAGCTTTCATCTTTTTCGAATGGTCGTTTATCAAAACACTAAATGCAATAATTCTTTTATGATATTGTAGGTATCTTCTTTGCTGCAGTTTAATTGTGTGTGGGTAATACACACCCCTTATTTATTCGTACACTAAGTGATATTGAAAATACACCAAGAAGGAGTAGCCATGAAGAGAAGAAACACGGCAAATAGAAAGAGACAGCAACAAATAACAAGTGATGCTTATTTTTAACTGATACTTGTAACACATAGTGAGAACGCCAACTCAGTAAGAAGAAAGATCACTGCGGATGGGGATACTCGAAGCAACACGTCTAGGTACAGAGCCAATGAGAGTACGGATGACATCACTGGCGTAGAGGAGGGGGGGGGGCTGTTCTGAGGGGGCCCTGTATCAAAATTCCTTCGGAACCCTTTTTTTTTTATATGAGAGCCTAGTGAGACTGTAGTTGCACATGTTGGGGCCCCTGTGGCTTGAGAACCCCGTATCATTGATAAGGCTGATACAGCGGTAGCTACGCCCCTGAATGACATCCTGAGAGATAACTCTTCATTAACCGTCAACAATTGACTGCATTTCTCCTTTTGAATATGGTGGTGGCATAATATGTAAACGCCGTCTAATTACGTCTTACAAGTGTTCAATTGGTGATAAATCAGAGAGAATAGTGGCCAGAGAAGAATCTGTATATCCCGCTGGGCGTCAGAAACCAGAACCGAAAAGCCATGTAGATGCAAATTAGATCTGCGACACCCCTCAATTGTTCTATTCTTTTATTGTTATTTTAAACTGTAGAGCTAATTCTAAAACCAAATAAAGGCACAGAGCTGTTAGTACGGGATCACTCACGACTGTTTTTGACAAGTCGTTTCTTGCGCTGGGGGTGTTGACAACACCCCCAAACTTTTAGCCTATTTATTCTATAACGGGGTTTTTTTTAAAGTTAATTTCAAAACATTTTTTAAAAGTAAGGATGTTTATTGAATTAAACAAATAAAACTATGAAATATATTGCAAACAAACTAATATTGATTTAGCCAACCTTTAACATTATTAATTTAAATACATAAATTAACAATTTTTTTCATAAAACTGAGTTAAAACATTTATTGATAATAAGCTTATTTTGTAATTTATATTAATGATAGTAGAAAATAGTAAAAAGTTAGTTTAGTCCTTTTCCGAAACATTCAGAGCAAAATATATTCTTATGCTTTAATCACGTATTTTTCTAACAACGAATGCAAAAACATTGAGTTTTTTTAACTTTTCCCCGAGGATAAATAGTGCATGTCCTTTTTTTGTTTTGCTGGATCAATACTCTTTTTTCTACTTTTTGAGTCAGTAAGGCTTCTTTATAGTTTTTTGTTAAGATTCTGGAGTTCTGATTTATCGCACACTGCAGCTGCACAAGTTCCACAACTTCCTCTAATAAATTTAATTATACCATTTGTGATTTGGGGAAGCAGAGGGATGAGGCATTAATTCCTTCTGTATTTAGAAAATAGCATATTCACAGTGAACAAAAGTTACATATTCGTTTTGCGAAAATTCATTCCTTGTTTTTTGTACAGAAATTTTTTCAAATTCTTGTTTTGAATCTGTGAAATGATCAGATTGTTCAATGTGGTGCTTTTCTTTTGAAATTACACAATCCTTGAAACCACTGTTTATCTTCAAAATCAGTTGATTCAGTATCAAGTAGATGATGAAATCGTTGTTCCTCTCTCTTACGTAGATTTTGCCAAAATTTCTGAAGAGTGAACAAAAAATTGCAAAATATTTGGCTTTCAAGGGAATAATTTTAATAAATATTGAGTATCAATATATATATATATATATATATATATATATATATATGCACCGGTCCGTGGATCAAATGATACCGGGCCACCCAAGTAGCAAAATTTTCATTTTATTTATTGTTAAGTATTGTGTAGCGCGCGTTTTTGTGAGTTAAAATCTTAGATCACTTTATATTTATTTTTGGTGTATTTATTTTAAAGGCATGTTTAAGTACAACTAAAGTGAAATTATGAAATCGAAACAATCAAAAATATAAACACTCAATGCCCCATCCCCTCAGCGGAACGCAGTAAAATTATCAAACGTTGACAGGTCAGCAGCAAAAAAAGGTTGAAAAGTACTGACAGAATGCAGCTACAGAAAAATCGCAGTTCGCGGCATCCTGCTTGAAAACTAAAGAGACTTTATTGTAAGTGTGTACAAAACCCCTCGCGCCAGCGTAAATTTTGTCTGAAAATTTTCTTGAAGTAAGAAATTTTACAGCGTGTTTTCACATTGATCTATCAAAAATCATTCTCTGTAATGTGCAGCAATTACAATTAAATAACCATCGAAAATAAAATGTGTTTGTTTTATATTCATTCTCTTTCATTAGAAAAATTAACCCAATGGTAACAATTGTATATGTGCAACCACGTTAACATGCTAAGGTTATTGTGAGTGGGGAACAACGTCTTGAAGCTTAAGAACTTATTTTCACGAGTCGAACTGGACACTTTTTTTTTATCCGCAACCACCGAAATCAAAATCTAACCACTAATTTTTTTCTTACCATCAGGCTTACTTGACCAAGATATTTTTCATTCTGATGACGATGATAAAGCTTTGTGTGTTTTATATGTTATTATTTAAAACTAAATATATATAATTCAGCTACAAATATTTCACGATAAACCTATTTATCTGTTCATGAAAATAAAAAATAAAAACGTATAATTTTGCTTTATGGTGAAATAATGCACAAATATATTGATAAGCAAAGTAATGAAATTAAAAAAGTATAATTGACTTTCTACTCTCATACAGAATCATGCAGAATTTTTATTTAGATTTTTGTAATTTTTTTATTACAGCCTACAATAGCACCAAAATTAACGCCAATATCAGTGACGAAATCGCGCTTTACAAAAGAATTATCAAAAAGTAAATAATTTCAAGCTCCGTTTTCTTTTAGCACACTCATGGACAAAAAAAAATTAGCGCACCAAGGAGTCGCCAAAATCAAACGAAATTTTACATACGTAATGACTACTTTGATAAGTAAATGATTAGAAAATCAAAGAAAAAGGATCATTTATTTCAGAGAAAAAGGCAAAAGAACGGAGGATTTAATACCCTGTGAACCCGCGAATGCACAATGCGATACGATCGGACAATGAGGCATACAGGTTCTGTATGATGTCTTGAGACATTTCGTTCCATATTTGCTGTAACCTTGCCTCTAGTTCGTTCAAATTCGTGGGATGCCCAACTCGCCGTCCCAAATGATCTTAGATATGCTCGATTGGAGACAAATCTAACGATCGGGCAGGCCAAGGAAGGGTAGTAACAGTGCGGAGGCAGTTTTGTGACACCCTTGCCGTGTGAGGCCGAGCATTGTCTTGTTGAAAAATGGCTCCTGGGAGCCGTTGCATGAGTGGCAACATATGTGGTTGCAGGATGCCATGGACATACCACTGGGCTGTCATGGTGCAATAGATCAATACTAGGGGTGACCGTGTATTGTAGGCAATGGAACCAATACCATCATACCAGCTGTGGGAGCGGTGTGTCACTGTAAGGCAAAGGCAGGATTGAGGAGTTCACCACGGGGTCTCCACTCACGAACACGATTGTCATCACTGCAAAGATTGAATCTGGATTCGTCGCTAAAGACGACCTGGTTCCATTCCGCTGCAGTCCAGTTTCCTCGGGCGCGCACAACTCCAAACGGAGGCGTATATGGGTGGGCGTCAAGGGCAGCACACGTAATGGGCGCCGCGATCCCAAATGTCCTTCAGCCAGGCGCCTTCGAATGGTTGCAGAAGACACAGTGCCCCTAGTGAAGGTGCTACCTGTCTCTGGATGGCGGCCGATGAAGCAGTTGGCTGTACGCGTGCATTTCTTACGATATGGCGGTCTTCTCGACGACTGGTCTGTCGAGGGCGTCCTGAGCCTGGTCTTCGTGTGAATGACATCTCTCGGATCCACTGGTCCCAACACCTCCTCACAACACAATCAGAGCGGCCTAATTGACGAGTTACTCGCCTAGCTGACCACTCAGCTTCCATAATGCCGATGATTCTCCTCCTCTCAAACTGCGACCGCTGCTTATTTTGTCTTCGAAAATGGCGTAATGGCATGTCTACCGCAGGTCTTCTTTTGTAAACGATTCAGTACACTCAAACAAGCTTTAGTTACCTGTTTTATACTCCACAGAGAACGACGTTAAACGCCCTCTACCGGCTGTACGTAATGCCCCATCACGCTGCATTTCTAATCATTTGCATATCTTTAAGACATGTACCTTCATGCTAAGTTTCGTTATGATCCCACAATTATTTGTTGGCGTGATAATTTTTTTGTTATGAGTGTATATTATTTTTTGGGGGAGACACTTAAAACTGAAGGAATTCCAAAGATTCCTTCGTGAGTGAATTGTTGCTAGAGCTTGGAACGTTCGTTCAGATCCCTAGTTCGTTAACAATAATCAAATTACGTCTAGTCAGGGATGTCATAAGTCATGGGCCGCGGTCACAATGGGGGCCTCGTATCGTTCTCGACTTAGCCTTAATAAGATCATGATTCGAATAATTTCTACGTTCAATGTTATTTCTGGTTATATTCTCCGAAAAACTGGGAATTTCGGACGATATGTCACCTTGCTATATGTGATGACCGTCACCCCTGTACAGGCTTACCACCATATACAGTCATTACTCATTCAGTCAAAAGGCGGCAGTCTGTCGAGCTGGTTTGTGCGATTATAAATCATGCACATTTATTTGTTTCGGGTTATTGTTTGTACGACTATGTACTGTTAATAATTTTTAAGGGTTATAGGTGAGTCCTACATCTTTGTAGGGGCTCAGGGTCTCAAGAAGTGTTAAGACGTCCCTGCGTCTAGTAATTTTGAGCTACAGTTAGATGAGTTGCCTCTCCCCACCCAGTATTATCCTATTCAACATTTATTTAGTATCATACTATTTAAAACATACTTTTATTAGATATCCACTTCATTCTGCAAGAGGTCCGTTATAAGTCCACTGCATTATTGGCATGTATAGACTAACGAAGACATATAACTAAACAATTAGTTATATGGAGCCTTCAAGAGTCCATTCCGTCTCTATCGTATAAGGTTAATAAAAAGTAGACACATGAACCTAAAAAAAAAAAGAATTTTCAAAAACTATTGTGTTGATTCTTAAAATATAATCTCATTTTGTGTGTAATAAATGTCCTTTTATTATTAACTGTTATGCTGTTCCATTGATATCTTTTATTTGGCCCAACGGAGAATATTAGGGCCCCTTGCAAACTTATGTTTTGGGCCCCAAGCCAAAATACGTACTTAGCGTCAGTCAAGCTTTGGGCCCCCCGCAAAGCGGGGGTGTACGTTACGTCACTGTATCTATTACTTCATTTAAGTTATTTCAAAGGGGTAACTAAAATATTTTTTCCCTTCCCAAAAAAAACGGAGTATTCCAAAAAACCCAACTTTTTTCCCCCTGTAATCCCTTGCATTTTTTCTAAGCAAATCTCTCAATAGTAAACTAACCTGACAGATTGAATTGGGGTCATATATCTTCAGAATGGCGACCGTGACCTTGAAGTATCCGTGGGTTTCTACAGATTAAATTGAACCTTTCAGCAGTGCGTTGGTGTAAAAAGAATTATTTCATTCCATTTTTTCATGTTTTTGCTTCTAGTAATATACATTGTTTTCAAAAGGCGTGCTATAGAACTGAATTAATTTGTTTTTAATTACTGAGCACAAAAATTCAAGGATGGATTTTCGTTTTTCTTGGATCACCGAAGGTGTTAAATCTCTTTACAGTACATCTTCCTATTTTAAAAACTTTTTGCACATCTTTAAATGATTATTATTAATGTTTTTTATGGAGATTTTTTTACACACTAATTTTTTTAACAAGAAATATACTTAAAAACATTATAGATACTGAAACTCGTTCAACGACATAGATTGATTGCTTATAAACTAAGCACTTCAAAGTAACGCAAGGACTACTTGCGACGGACCTTGCCCTTTTGAGCTACAGTCAAGTCACGTCAACGACACTTAAACTAGTACTAGACATCCGAATTAAATTGGATACCAGTATATAATTGTACACTTCTTACACCAATTTAAGAAATAGACCTATCAGTCAGTCAGACAGTGCCGGATTACTCATTAGGCGGAGTAGGCAATTGCCTATGGGCCCCGCGCTTTTTAGGTTTCTACATGTTTCTGTAGATATTTCATTGTTTGAAAGATCCATTGAATAAATCTCATGTGCAGAGTCGCCTATACCAGGGGGGGGGGGGGGGTCGGCAACCTTTTGAGTCGGAAGAGCCAAAAATTACAATTTACAAAATTTCAAAGTTTTTAAAGAGCCACAAATTTTTTTCTTGCCAGCAATAAAAAATACTTCCATAAATAAAGTTTTTTGTTAAAAAAAAAACTTATCTATTTATTTATCAGAAAAATATCTATTTATTTATATATAAGTAGTGTTTTTCACAACAAGTTAGACAATATATATATATATGACATTTTAGATAATAATTTACTACATAATTATTATCTAATAATGTTAAATTATATCTACTAAAAATTAAAACAATTAAACATTTACTTACAGCACTAACTTTCTACTTCAATAACAAACAATTGAGCAAACAAATTCAATGGGAGCGATGGTATTCAAGTAGAAAATTTAAAATTTACTAAATATTGTAACTTGTACTTAAAAAAACAATAACATATATTTGAGCAAACAAATTCAATGGGAGCGTTGGCTTTGCATGGTTTTAGAAAATTTGGATAAATTTGAATCATAACTTGTTGTTTTAAGTATCAAACACGACTCTAAATTTTCATTCATTAGTTGGCTTCTTGCTTTACTTTTGATTATATTCATGCAAGAGAACGCTTGCTCGCACGAATATGTTGATCCTATCAGAACTCCAAATGCCAACTTCTCCTCACTGTAGCAATCTGGAAGACTATTCCATGCGTCGAATATAAGTGCCTCAACTCGCGGCATTTCTTTTAAAGCTATCCACTTTTGTTGCGTTACCTACATATATTTCTGGACCTCCAACTCTTCCAACTTGCTTTTCGACTCTGTGAATTTTTCATTCGACAAAGGTTTACTTTTTAAATCGATCAATTCCATTTCTAGAGATGCAATATCAATTCCAAATGGCTCAATGTGGATTTCGTTACTATTTGTGTTGAGAGGATTTATTATGAATGCTAGAGTGGTTTTGTTGGTTTTAAATTGCTCAAATCTGTCAGCAAATTCATCTTTAATTTTATTTATAACTGTGCTGAAGTAATTCGTGTCAACAGTTGCACTGGTTTTATCACGATATTGCTTTAGAAATTGAAAATGAAGTAATTTACCGCTCTGAATATCTTCTGCAAAAAGAATTAATTTTTCTTTGAAACTAACCAATTATTCTACCAAAACATAGGCAAGGTTTCCCTTTACTTGCAGTTTTAGATTCAGCTCATTTAATATCGCTGTGATATCCACCATAATGTAAAATTTTTACAACCATTTGTCGTTCTCTAATTCAGGGTGATTAATGTCTCTTTCATTGAGCAATGTATTTATTTCATTCAAGCACAAAGAAAAACGTTTCAACACCTTACCTTTGGAAAGCTATCGCACTTTATTGTGAAGAAGGATGTCGGAATACTGAGTCTCCATTTCGCTTAAGAATTATTTAAACTGACGATGGTAGAGTGCTTTTGACAAGATGCTGTTAACAATCTTGATTACCAAATTCATGACCTCAACTATTTCGGCCGGAAATATTTGGGCACAACGTGCTTCTTGGTGTATTATGTAGTGAAACGTAAGAATTTCGTGGTTTATTTTGCTCTGAAGAATCGTTGTTGCCCCTTTATTTTTTCCAATCATACTTCTGGCTCCATAAGTTGCTATTGAAACGATTTTATTAAAATCTATTTTTTTGTCTTCAATGCCTTTTTGCGAGGCATTCGCTATATCTTGCGCTCTAGTTTGTCCCGAGAGTGTTAGCAAACCTAGAAGTTCTTCTTTTGGTCCTTGGGAAGACATATACCTGACAAAAAGGGCAACCTGTGCCGTGTCTTTTATGTCGCAAGACTCATCTATAGCAAGTGATAAGGCAGAAGAAAGTTGAATATCTTCCATCTGCAAATACTATGTGTGGCGGTTGTGGAGTGCTGTCGCGAGAGGACATTAGTAGGGGAAATAACCAACAGAGCCCCGAACGAAGAAGCGAAGAGAAAAGGAGGAGACGCGAAGTGAAGTAAGCGGTCGGGAGTCGTCATTCGTCTCCGAGTACGGTGCTAACATAAACAACTCCTATTGCTTAGATGCCCTGCGACCAGGCTAAAGTTAAACTCTTGTAAATATCCAAGGAACTAAAGAGTTGGATAATATCCTGCAACATAGCGAAAGACTTTTATCCAGGTTCATGTAATTTACCAAAACTATGCTACATTTAAAGATAATTTAGCTGTTCTATCTTGTGCTGTTTTAGCGAATAGTGGCTAATCTTTGATTTTTTTCAAGATTTCTGGTTTGTTTTTGAAATCACGAAACAGTTCTTCAGATGCACGTATGAAGCAATCTTTGACATACTCACCATCAGTGAATGGTTTGCCTTTTTTTTTTTTTTTTGCAATTTTTAGTGATACCACGAAGCTTGCCAGATTAACATTACTCTTAGATTGCGTCCAGTTACTTAACATGGAACTTGATTACTGTTTTTACTTTTGAAGCTCGTCGACAACTTTTTTTCGTTCATCACCGGCTGGACATTTACTAGCAAACTGAGTATGTTTTGTAATGAATTGTCTCTCTAAATTTGATTTCTTATTGTGTGCGAGTTTTTCGTGGCAAATGAGACAAGTCGCAAGGCCATCTGAGTTGCATATGAAAGCGAACGACTCCGTCCAATCCCGATTGAATTCTCGATGCTCTCTTCTTCAGTTCTTTTTTTTTTTTTTTTTTTGTAGATGCCATGCTTTCAGTGAAGCTATAATAAAGAATTTTTAAAATTATTACTTAGGTATTCAAAACAGCAGATCACAAGCTTTGCAATTTATTTGCTATGTCAACGTATACCTACGTAAATACATACGAGAAGCTGGGCATAATCAAATATAATTTATCAAAAAACATTTTACAATGATATTCCCAATTAAAAATACTTACCAAAAAAGATAAATAATTCTTTAGTAATTTAATTATTAAAATAAATAATTTAGACACGAAAAATTGTTTGTCTCCCTCTCTCACGTACTAATTGACTATAAGTACATAGAGTCTCGTCGCATCTGTGGTCGCCTCCCATGTGCGGTGATCGCCGACTGGCACGAACGGACTTGTCAGGACGTGTTTATCACGGCGCAGTCGGCACATTTTAGTTTTTTTTTTAAATTTTGGCAAATATAAGATACTTAGTTTACGAGTAAAGGTGTTATGCCCAGCTATGCCGAAATCAATGAAAATTGCGAGACATACAAGGGGTGATCAAATGAAAAGGTACGAAACGACATAAAAATGAAACAGTTAAATATTTGCATATTCCGCCAAGGGAGAATGTAGCGAGACATCTCGGGATGCCATTGGAGACTCTGACTGGGATCGGATCATGCGAGGGTGCCCGCATGCGCAGGAGAGAGCAAAGGCTCTTATAAAAAGCGGCGTCCAAATGATGCGGCAGTACGTATGAGGACAGGATGGCGTTCGCGTGGCAAAATTCGACGATTGAGGAGCAGCGTTATCCGATTTCTGACAGCGGAAGGTGAGAAACCGGCAGCAATTCATCGGAGGATGGTGACCGTTTACGGGGAGGAATGTGTCTCTGACAAGTCTGTCAAAAAATTGAGTGCGAGTTTTCGTGCAGGCCGTGAGAGTGTGGGTGATGACCAGAGACCATGCCAGGCATACACTGTCATTACGAGCGATCTCATCGACAAGGTAGACAACCTAGTGAGAAGTGATCGGCGTGTCACATTGCGAATGTTGGCGCTGAAGGTGGATGTCAGCTATGGAACCGTGTAGACAATTGTTCACGACAGGTTGCGATTTCGGAAGGTGTGTACCGCTTCGGTTCCGAAGCAGCTCACCGACCAGCAAAAGAAACTGCGTATGGGACTAGCACTGCAACATCTGTTTCGGTATCATAAAGACCCCATTTTCATGAAGCAGATCGTCATAGGTGATGAGACCTGGTGCCATCACTACGAGCCAGAGACAAAGCGGGACAGCATGCAGTGGAAGCATGCGTCGTCACCTCCCCCTAAAAAGCTCAGAGCCGTGAAGTCAGCAGGCAAGGTATTGCTCACTGTCTTTTTCGACGTTCAAGGTCCGCAACTTGTGGAATTACTCGAGCACAGAAAAAGCATTAACTCCGATGTGTACTGTGAGACACTCCGACGCCTACGCAGGTCCATCAAGAACAAAAGACCGGGGCTGCTCACGGAGGGCTCCATGATAACGCGCGTCCACACGTCTCCAGAGTCACACAAATGGAACTGGACAAGTTCCAATGGGAGACGTTGGACCATCTGTCCTACAGTCCGGACATGTCACCCTGCGATTTCCATGTGTTTGGTCCACTGAAGAAACACCTGAAAGGAAAGCTCTTCAACTCGGACGACGTACTCAAGAACACTGTGAAGGACTGGGTCTCGTCACAGCCACAGGAATTCTGGGAACAAGGAATCCTGCGGCTTGTTCATCAGTGGGATCGTTGTGCTCAGGCCTATGGTGTATATTTTGAATAAAGTCTATATTTGTACCCACCGTGTCGTTTCGTACCTTTTCATTCGATCACCCCTTGTATAAACAATCTAAAACTGCAAATACCTATTTTGATCCTCAGAGTTCGAAAATAAGTTCATTAAATAACAATCTATAGGTACTTACACTTATATTTATTATTTTAACGCTAATTTTTAAATAATAAAAGCTATAAATTAGATAAACAATAAAAAATTATGTATAATATGTATTTTAAAACTATATATAACACTTATTAGGTTACCCACCTTCTCACTTCGGATTTTTTTAATTATATATGTACATACATACCTTTGAAAAGATAATTCACTTCTAACTCTTTTACTTGAAACAGCAAACTATACGTCACAGCCAAAAGACTGGTGAAGACGCCAAATTATCTTGCGACGAAGCCGAATTAAAAATTACATAGAAACATCCGACGACACCGTCATTCGAGAGCTTCTGACGGACTGACGACAGTGGGAGGGGTGCGGTGAAAAGCGAGTACAACTGACTGAGAGATAGAAACGGTGCCTAATTCAAGTTAATCGATTCAGAACGATTTTTAAATGTTTTTTTTTTTTTTATAAAATAAATTATTTTTGCGTATGGAACTAAAGAGCCGTAGCTTCATATCCAAAGAGCCGCAGGTTGCCGACCCCTGGCCTATACAGATAAAAGGTGAGACTTAAAGATTTCTCTTCTATTATTTTTGCAGTTTTATTCAGCTCTAGGATGCATTATTTTGTACAAACCAGTTAATCCTTAATTGTCCCAAGCACTGTGTACAACATTACTCCTTTTTAGAAAAAAATGGAAATTTTTCGAAATTCAAATTTGTTCTTAAAATACTCTCTATAGTTTTTTTTTTTTTTTAATTAAGTCAAACCTTATTTTATTTGATTTTGTTTATTTTATGCAAAATATACAGTTTGAAGATAGACTCCAAGTAAAGTAGGATAAAAATATTTTTGGTAACAATTTCTAAATATATATATACAGCTTTGTTGGTTGTATAATTTTTTCTTATTTTTTCATTTTATTATACTATATATGTGTGTATATACACTGCTGTGGCCACCGTAAATGCAACACCAAGAAAGACAAGAGATAGTACAACAAAATTTATTTTGTAGATAACATGTTGACCAAGTATCAAATGATTCAATTTAGAGACTTCTGGGAAGTGTGGTTCCTGCCAAAATCAGTAGCCAGAGTAGCCGCCATTGTTGGAGATCACCGCTGCCACACGCCTCGGCATTGATTCAAAGAGACTTTGGATGTGTTCTTGGGGTACAGCAGACCAAGCAGCTTCCACACGTTGCCAAAGTTGATCTGGTGTGGCAGCTGGGGGTGTAATCTGGGTCAATCGTTGAGCAACCATGGACCACATGTTTTCTATCAGCGAAAGATCCGGAGAGCAAGCCGGCCAGGGAAGCAATTCAATCTGGTGATTGACGAAGAAACTTTGGACAATGCGTGCCACGTGTGGTCGCGCATTATCCTGTTGAAATATGGCTGTGGCCAAGCCCTGAAGGTAAGGAAGGACAACTGGCTCCAACACCTCGGAGATGTAGCGCTGGCTTTTTAAAATACCGGCAATGCGTACTAGAGGAGTGCGAGAGTGACATTCAATACCGCCCCATACTATAATACCCGGTGCAGGGCCAATGTAGCGGTGCATAACGCAGCTGTTCAGCATCCTCTCTCCACGGTGTCTCCAGACTCGAATCCGACCATCGTGGTGTTGCAGATAGATGGGTGACTCGTCAGTAAAGACAACTTCATTCCATTCTGCCGCCCACATCCTTCTTTCATCGCACCATTTGCGGCGGAGATGTCTGTGGTTCTGCGTCAAGGGTAGACTAAGCAATACACACCTTGCGGACAGACCACTCTGCTGTAAACGGCGTCGAATGGTACGCGCAGACACTGAATGATGCGTTACAGACTCAATGTGCTGTGCTATGGATCGTGATGTGACTGAGCGATCCGTCACTGCCATGCGCACAATTTGCCTGTCCTCACGTAAAGTGGTGCACTGAGGTGGATGCAATCGACCACGTCGGTCCGTCGTACCCTCGTGCATCCAACGGTCACATATCCGCATTACAGTTGTTTGGTTTCGTCCAACACGATTACCGATTTCTCTGAAAGATAATCCACAATTTCGGTAGGCCATTATCCTTCCTCTGTCAAACTCGGATACTTGATCAAAAGCTGATCGCTGTTTTCTACGAGACACAACTGATCGTTTTTTGAAAAAACCACAAGAAAAACACAATTAACGAACTTGAAATCGTCGAAATCTCCAAGCCTTGAATAGCGCTTTGAGGTGGTGCCACAGGCGTGTGTGATGTGTGTCTGCGCTGAAATCCTAATCATTTGCATATCTCACCTCCGCTAATGCATGTTGTAAATTTCATGTTATTTGCGACTTCCTTCAGGGTGTTGCATTTACGGTGGCCAGCAGTGTATATATACGTCATTGAAACAAGAAATATTATCACAAATTTCTAAAAGTGATCTCTTAAATTCAGATATAATTAAAGGGTTCGCTTTAACTTTGATGTAATTGGTTGATATATCAGAACGATATCTAAGAGTATCTGTAATGAAATTTCTAATTCAAGAGATCTGAATGTTTCAATTCTAGTGCTGAAAGTACACACTTAAAAATTCACATAACTTACAATAAGAATTTGATCATCTGTTTCACAGATATCATATTTTCTATTTAATTCAATAAAAATCCAAGCTTCAATGTAAATAATATTTAACACAACACAAAGGCACTAAATTTCTCAATACCGTAAAAGTCTAGGAATATCCTTGTCACTACAGTATTGTCTAACTTCATAATCAAAGATAATGTTAAGTGTGTTAGATACAAATCTAAACAATTAACATATGCACTCATGGAGAAAAGAATTAGCGCACCAAAAAATAATAGCGGGATCATAAAGAAACTTGGCATGAAGGTACATGTCGGGGAGATATACAAATTATTACAAATGCAGCGTGATTGCGCATTACGTACAGCCGGTAGAGGGCATTTAACGTCGTTCTCCATGGAGTATAAAACCGGTAACCTAAGCTTGTTTGAGTGTGCTGAATCGTTTACCAAAAAAGTGCTGAGGTAGACATGCCATTACGCCGTTTTCGAAGACAATATGAACAGCTATCGCAGTTTGAGAGGGGGAGAATCATCGCCATTATGGAAGCTAGGTCGTCAGCTAGGTGAGTATCTCGTCAATTAGGCCGCTCTGATTGTGTTGTGAAAAGGTGTTGGGACCAGTGGATCCGTGAGATGTCATTTACACGAAGACCAGGCTCAGGACGCCCTCGACAGACCAGTCGTCGAGAAGACCGCCACATCGTAAGAAAAGCACGCGTACAGACAACTGCTTCATCAGCCGCCATCCAGGCACAGGTAGCACCTTCACTAGGGGCCCCTGTGTCTTCTCAAACCATACGAAGATGCCTGACTGAAGGACATTTGGGATCACGGCGCCCATTACGTGTGCTACCCTTGACGCCCACTCATCAACGCCTCCGTTTGGATATGTGCGCGCCCGAGGAAACCGGACTGCAGCGGAATGGAACCAGGTCGTCTTTAGCGACGAATCCAGATTCAATCTCAGCAGTGATGACAATCGTGTTCATGAGTGGAGACCCCGTGGTGAACGCCTCAATCCTGCCTTTGCTTTACAGCGACACACCGCTCCCACAGCTGGTGTGATGGTATGGGGTGCCATTGCCTACAATACACGGTCACCACTAGTATTGATGCGTGGCACCATGACAGCCCAGCGGTATGTCCATGACATTCTGCAACCACATGTGTTGCCACTCATGCGACGGCTCCAAGGAGCCATTTTTCAACAAGACAATGCTCGGCCTCACACAGCAAGGGTGTCACAAAACTGCCTCCGCACTGTTACTACCCTTCCTTGGCCTGCCCGATCGTTAGATTTGTCTCCAATCGAGCATATCTAAGATCATTTGGGACGGCCAGTTGGGCATTCCACGAGTTTGAACGAACTAGAGGCAAGGTTACAGCTAATATGGAATGAAATGTCTCAAGACATCATACAGAACTTGTATGCCTCAATGCCCGATCGTATCGCATTGTGTATTTGTGGGTTCACAGGGTGTTAAATCCTCCGTTCTTTTGCCTTTTTCTCTGAAATAAATGATCCTTTTTCTTTGATTTTCTAATCATTTACCTATCTCAAAGTAGTCATTACGTAAGTAAAATTTCGTTTCATTTTGACGACTTCTTCTTGGTGCGCTAATTTTTTTGTCCATGATTGTAAATTGAAACAAAATAGAAAAAGACAGTAAGAAAAAAGAAAAGGGGAGTTTAAACTACAGCATTACTTATTTATTGTATACAATGCTCACAGAACATTAAATGGATTGATCCATTCAGCTTATAACTAATTGGAAATATATGTTGTATGAGTTGGACCTGATCACTACATTAACTCTTAATGAAAGAGATTTACACACACAAAAATATGTTAAAATGCAACCTATTAAAATTATGTATACATATTGTGGAAGTACTTAAAATAATCTAAGCCAAAATATTTTCTGTACATGTCTATTCGAAAGATATCAAATGACGCATCTGTAAAAGAGTTTGAAGTAAATCAAAAAGAAATGTTACAGATCCCATTTTATAGCTTAACAAATGATCAAAATCCAAAAAAGATTCCTTCCTTTTTAGCGCGTTTTTCACGTAGTGTAAAAAAAGCGCTATTAGGACGCAAATTTCGTCTTCGTTCCATAGTTTGTCGTACCTTTTTCTCAGCCAATAAGCAACCGATTGACCTCGGGTTTTCGGCATTTGGTCGCATTTGTGCCCTAGATGAGCCGAATCATATTTAAATTTAATAATTTTTTTTTTAAAGTACAGTACTATTTTCTGTTAGTAAAAAGTTCATTAGTTGCATTATTGTAAAATACAACATGTGAAAAACGCGCTAAAATTACTTGGCCATGCCAATGATTGATATCTTGTTTATTATTACAAGCTTTAATATCACAAAAAGATTTCAAAATGCACAACATTAAATAATTTTTTAAAAAATGTACATAAATAACCCAATTCTCTGATATTATTAAATAAAGAAAACATTATTTGAGATGAGACTAAAAGAATTAATTCCAACATTATTGATTCCTATAATATATATTATACATACTGATTAATTAGATAATTGATTATAAAAGACAAATATTATACAAGAGCTTTCTTTAGTTAAGTTATAAGAATTTTAAATCTGTTTTACAGGGGAAGAATAATTTTTAGAAAAGACAAAAATATTATCAATTCCTAACTTCTTAAGTAATGTACAAGGAACGGTTTGTACTAAATGTTAAAATCAAATATTTATTCTTGTATTTTACTTCATCCAGACAATAATATCTGCAAGTATTATGGTATCCAATGTTAAGATTAGCAAATCTAATATACCTGAAGCCCCACCCTCATCAATAACATCTGCAAAAAAAATCAGTAAAAGATTACAAATGGAGAAGTTGTTACAAACATCTCACTTTCAACATTGTAGTTTTATCACATTTACATTCTTATACCGAAAAAAAGAAAAAATCAATAAATATAAGTTCCCTCTTCTGATGAAATGCCAATGTTTGCAGTGAAACTTAGTTTATTTAAAAGTACCTATGTTTTTTTTACCAACAAGGAGAGAAAAAATTCAGTAAGGATGGACCAATGATTAATGCCACAAATGTTTAAGAATTCATTTTTTTTTTTAGATTAATGAAAACAAATAAATGAAATAACAAAAGTTACGAATGTAAAGAATTTTTCCTCCTTTATATAAATTCTTAGAGGCTTATGTATTGTAACATATATTAGGTAAAAATTTTAATGTTAAATATTTCTAGCAAACATAAGAATCAATCTTTAAGCTTACTAACATAATGTCTCTTGGTAATTTTATGCACCCTAATCCTTAAAGTTTGTCCAAAATTGATGTACAAGACCATTAAATATGACACCATATATTAAGTGTGTTGATTAAATAATTTTTTTATTTAACAAACATTGAGAAATATTACTGCAAAGGATTCTTCATTAAATCTCCATTTTAAAAACAAATTAACATAAATTGATATTTTTATCAAATGCTTGAACTCATTACTTATAAAACTATAACATATTTTTTTTTTAAATAAAAATATAAAACTTGATTTTTTTATATTTTGAAGCCTTTGATCTGTAATTAAATCTCATAACTGTTTTAGGAACTTTAGATCTTCATATGTGCATTAACTCCAAGTTTATTTTCAATATCTTTAATAATTTAAAAGTTACAACTGGTTCACATGCCCTAACTTTAGCTATATTAAACAAAAGAAAAAGATTTCAATAAACAAATTTTTTATTAAAAATAGAACTGTTTAGTTGCTGCTCCAGAGTTATATATATTGTCAACATACCCTAATTTAGAACTATGGTAGGGTTATTAAGGTAATGCCCAAGACTACTACACCTTAAATTCCATTTAAATTTAATGTGAATAGAACCCTTCAATATACTCTGCAATGATATCTTCATAAAATCCAAAACTAAAGCACATGATATTCTAACTAGACTGCATCTGCCACTGACAAATAAAAATGATTTATTTTATACTGTTTATTCTCTCTCTCTTTTCAATACTTCTCAAATATTTAAGATGTAGTAACACAAATTAAAATTATTTATCACCTCACAGGCCAGAAATGGGTGCAAGATCATTAGGATGAGCAGGTTGATTGCCAGGAGGCTCTTGGAGAGAAATGTTATTTTACAAGAGAAAATTATGACAAATGAATTCCCATTTTAGTACACAAGAGTCTTGGATTTTAATAATCTCAATTGTATTCGGATTTTTAATAAAAACTTATAGAGATTTAACAACACAATTTTACTACACTACATAAAAAAAAATCAGAATTTTATAATTATTTTTAAATAAAAGCAAAGTAAATAAAATAAAATAAATCAAGATTATTACATTTAGTTTCTATTGTTTCCAAGGGGCTAATGATGGTATGTTATCTGGATCCGAAAAATCCAATTCCCTATTCTGCAGAAGAAAAACATAATTAAAACTAAAAGTAAAGAAAACAAGTCATCCAAACACATTTTCAAATGGAAAAAATGTCACAATATTAATATAAACTCATAGGGCTGCAACAGATAGTTTGAGATCTGATAAACATGAGTTCTATTATCTGGTTAATCTATAGGTTCCCAGTGTGAGTGGTATCATGGGTGCTGGACCCTTTAAGAGGGAAAAGGAGTTGTAGCTGGTCAAGAGGCAAATGTTAAAGGCTTTCAAGAGAGGTAGTTGTTACATACCTAGCTGTTCAGAAAATTAATATAGTAAAACACTTTCAAAATACTTACTGTTACTTTTGTGCTTAGCAATCTAAAATTCACAATTATTGCTATGTGCACATTCAATTTGAAATAAGCTTTAAGAAACATTCAAAATTGAAATAAGCTTTAGGTACAAGTTCAGGTTCAGTTTAGTATTATCAATAACAAGTCTTTGCAAGTTGGTAAGCAAAGACACAATTCATGCAATTAAGCATGCTTTGACACAAATATGGGAGCTTGTATGTTTGCAGAGCAAATGCACCTACATCACAAAGGCATAAAAGTGATGCATGCTGGAAATAAAATCTATAAAAAACAGAGATAGCTCTAGAAATGTTTAATTATTTTGGTGTGTTTCTCCAATTAAAAGGTAGCAAATTAAATAAGGGGGAAATTACCTCCTTTTTACCACACACACAATCATTATAACTTGCTTCCTATTAATAATTACTAAAATTTGAGATTGTTTGGATAAGCATTCAAATAGAAGAATATCTAGTTTGAGTCTGATAATAAATCTAACTTTGTTTCCATTTTACAATGTACTTTTTATTCTATCATAATTATTAAGATCATCATCTTTAAATAATAATATTTGCAGCCTTTTGCATTATTTTGATACACTATAAATTAATACATTTTTACTTTATTATTATATAATACAGTTAACTTTTAAAGCATTTTGTAAGCCAGTGTATTTTGCGTTGAAACTATTAACTACTGGCAAGTGAAACAACTTATATCAAAAAGACCAAATGTTCTGAAACTAATTAAGTTGCAAGTTTATGTGAATAAGTATATGCCTTCAAAACCAAGCATTAATTGTTATGCCAATAGTGGTAAGTTAAATTTCTATTATATAAAACTTAAGATAAGGGACAGATTTACATATTATAACAAAATAATTGATAATTTGGGTTGTTATGATCGAACCAAGTATTCTAAGAGATTCTTGTACATTGAATTCTCTCTTTTACTTACACTTTGACCTCTATTAATCCTATTCTTAAAAAATGTATGAATGGCAGCACCGCAAATATAGTTTATAAGCAAATCTAAAATATATATAGGTTTCAGTGATTTTCTCTTTCATTTACGCTTTCACCTCTTTTAATCTAATTCTTAAAAAATGTATAAATGGTTACACTACAAAGACGATTAAGAAGTCAATCTAAAATATAATGTTTCAGTAAGTGCACCAAAAAAATCAGGTTCCATTGGAACTTACCAAAGTATCTATCATTTGTAATTAATAAATTACCGATTTAGTTAAGATATATCATAATATAAAGCAATTATGTAAAAACACCATTATATATAATTTGCTTTCTACAACAGTTTCTTAACTATCAATTGTTCTTTTATTGATGGAATCAAAGAACAGTTTTAACAGTGCATCTATGTAGTGGGTCTAAGCAGAAATAGACTCCTATAACTTTTTAATTTTTTCACAATTATCATACTAATACCTATCATACCCCAGTGATTGATCAGTAATTTTTATTAGAACTTCCAGATTTCTGGGCCATGCAGTAGTTATCATTTGTTTTGACAATGTGTGTACTTTTCTGATTGCACATGACTAGAAACTGGAAAATCTTAGAGGATAGGGATTTTTGGATAGAAAAAAAGATAACAGAAAGAATCTGAGATCAACATGGAATAGGATGACACTAATGCTAATATAAGCTAGAGTGTCGATTAGGGTGTCTCTTGGATTTAATGATGTATTATAGATTTCATGATGAGATAACAATTCCATTCTGGCAGACTGTTTACTTTGATAATCCAGATACAATGAAATGTTAAGAAATCATCTGTTCTATATACTTGATTGCTATTCCTTATTTAAAATTGGCAGATGGTTTTAATATGCCCATACTTCAGTTCGTTTTTATGGTATGTCTGTTCAAAATATCTTTCAAATCATTATTCATTTCATTAAATATCTTCAATGCTTGTTTTCACATAATGTTAAATGCTTCATCGATTTCTACTGATAAGCTTCAAACAATCTTGAATGATTCAACTTGAAAATTTCCTTCATTATTTCAAACAGAATATATTATGTCTCCACCTTCTATTCACATGTTATCAGCACAGGTCTTTTATTTTTCAGGAACATCAAAAACAATCTACCAAGCATTAAAAAAAGATTCCATATCATCTATTCTCAAAACTTTTGGAGAAATACATAAATGTCCTTTTATAGCTGAAAATATGAGAGTTAACCTTGCTAATTGCTCAAAATATGAATGTTGCTGGAAGTCCTTTCCTCTTGTCACCGAAAATTCATATAGGGTACAGCCAAATTAAATCCATTTGTATTCATTCCATATGTGAAATCCTAGGATATAATGCTATTACTATACATCTTCAACATGTCTACAATGTATTTATTATTAACCAGCAGAAAATCTTCTACTTCCATACCAAGGTCCAATTCTACATAAGAAATTTTCTGTTCTTGTGAAGAACTATAAGGGAATCTTCTTTTCTGAATATTAAGCTTTCAACCCACCTGGCTACACCAACTATACATAATTTGAATCCAAAATATCACCAGAATTCATGTTGTACTCTACTTATATTTAGTAACTCTTTATGTGTTATCAAATGAAACCTTTCTTATTTCTCATAAACGCTCATCTCTTATCACATCTAAGATAGTTTCAATCAGAGAATTTTATTTCTAGTTATCTTTAGCTAGATTTTCCTTTTAAACACTTATTATTTTCATTCCTCCTAAATATGCTCCATGTTCTAAATGGAGTTTTGTAAACTCCACGGATACTTTGTTTTCAATGTCTTTTTATACTTATATCTTTTAAGGGCTTTTTCCATTCAGCTTGTAACTGCTAAACATTTACTAACTTCTTCCGTGCATTATAACAACCATTGGAGTCAGCAAAATGTTCAGATCATTGGTGGCAGTAGAATATGATGCGACAGTGTCATTTTATCAACGAAAAACTAATACAGTTATTAAATGACAGATTTTATTGTTTACTCATTGGAGTCTGCATCTCTGATAACAGAACAAGTTCGCACTAACAGCGCCCTCTATATTTGTCTGGGCTCAACCAGCCATTGCGTTGAGAACAATAATATGTAATTTTTTCACTAATCTTGTAATAATTTACTTCCGCCATTTCTAACGAACAAGATATTATTTTGTTTTTCAATACCTTCTCTCTAAGCTTTAAAAACTTCGAAACTGTCAAATTTCGTTATTTCTTTTTGTATTAAGATATCGCACTCTAATTTAAAATGGTCTGCAATCCTTTTAGAGAAATTCATTACATATAGGTTACCGCGTTAAAGTGTATAATTCAATTCAGTGGCGTAACGGAGAATAGTAGGACGCTAAGGCTTTTCACGCTAATACGACCTTAATTATACATCGTATAAATACCAAGATAAGTATTAAATTTTGTATATGTTGCTTTAAAGTAATAAAAATTTCAAATAAATTACAATTAAATATTAGTTTTTTTGAAAAAAATTCATTAATTTTCGACTTTTTGATATGCTAACGCCCCCACGTAGGGTTAATACACCCCACTAGGGAGGCGCGCCCCACAGTTTGAGAATCGCTGCCTTTCGTCATCTCGGTCCACCCATCTTTTTGTGAATTAGTGCAGGAAATGTATAAAATAGTTTGCAATTATAGTATAGAGCAGGGGTCTCCAAACTTTCCAGCCTTAGGGCCATACTGATTACTCCAGTAAGTTCCGAGGGCCAAAACCATATTATCATTGTTGCCGGTGGCAAAGAGTGAAATAGTCCACTGATGGGAAAAAAAGTACGCAACGTTTAAAAAAGGCTGCAAATCGGACTAAAGTTCGCAAAACGGCAACACTGCATATTATTAATTTTCCTGTCATTATCTGTAATTTCTAGATTAGTCGTAGAGTACGAGCCATGAGGAGTAACGTGACACGACATCTGGTGGACACAAGCGGAAATAGGTAGTACCTTCTATCGCTAATAGATGACGCTAATAGCAAGTAATGAATAATCTCGTTGGTTCGAGAAAGTTCTGGTGTCTTCCACTCACTTCTAGATGGCAGTAACTGGAATATATAAGAAGGCTAGTGGCGCAACCACAAGTCAGTTCCTATGACACTTTTGTGAAATAAAATAGTGCGTACCTCCTTAAAACGTGTTTGTGCATGTTTAAGTTTAAGACATCTTTGTAACAGTATTTTGATTTGAATTGTTGCTTTTGTGTGTGATTTAGTAGTATGGAAAAGAAGCGAAAAATTGATAGTGAATGCAGAAAATTCAAAGATCAGTGGAACATTCAGTATTTCGTAATTGAGTCCAGTAACAAGGCGCTATGTTTGATTTGCAATGAAAGCATAGCCGTTCTCAAGGAATATAACATATTAAACGTCATTATGAAAAAAAACATTTTCAAAATTACTCAAAATATACAGGAAGTTTGCGGACAGAAAAATTCGAAGCTATGAAGCGCGGGTTGAAATCGCAGCAATCTTCATTTACAAAACTCAAAACTGAACAAGAGGCTGCAACTCGTGCCAGCTTTCGTGTGGCTCTTGAAATTGCAAAACGTGGAAAACCATTCACCTATGGAGAAATGATCAAAGAATGCATAATTGCAGTAGCCGAAGAAATGTGCCCTGAAAAGGTAAATTTATTAAAAACTGTCAGTATGTCAGCAAACACTGTGGCTCGAAAACATCACTGAAAATATATCCTCTCAACTGTTCGACAAAAATGGACATGTTGAGTGGTTTTCTTTGGCCTTGGATGAGTCAACGGATGTGTCAGATACTGCTCAGATGTTGCTTTATATTCGAGGAGTAAATAAAAGCTATGAAGTGCATGAAGAACTTCTTGATATGTATAGTATTCATTGCACAACTACTGGTAGAGATATTTTTAAAGGAGTTGAAATGGCGATTAATCAAAAGAACCTTCGATGGAAAAACTTGAAATGTATTACAACTGTTGGAGGCAAAAACATGAGTGGGAAAGATAAAGGAGCGGTCGCTCTTGTGTCAAAGGCTGTAGAAAATGATGGTGGTTCAAAACCATTAGTCTTACATTGTATCATTCATCAACAGTCTTTGTGCGGAAAATGTTTGGATATGTCTGAAGTTCTGAAACCAGTCATATCAACTGTTAATTTTATCAGATCTTTTGGGCTGAATCACCGACAATTCCGACAATTTATTGAAGAGATTGGAGAAAATGACTTACCTTATCATACTGCCGTACGTTGGCTTAGTTGTGGGAAAGTCCTTCAGCGCTTTTTTGAACTTCGAGCAGTGATCGAAATTTTTTTGAATGTAAAGCATCGCCCTCTTACTGAATTACAAAACAACGCATGGCTGTGGAAGTTAGCATTCTATGTTGATTTGACAAAACATGTGAACGAACTGAATTTGAGATTGCAAGGAGAAAACCAGCATCTTCATCGTATCATTCATCAAACTAATATCAAATCATTCCGGAAGAAATTGATACTGTTTCAATCACAACTTCGAAGTAAATGTTTTTCACATTTTAAAACATGTGAAATATTCAGCCACACCACTGAGACTGAGTTTCCTATCGATTTTGCAATCGAAACTTTGAGTGCTTTGAAAATAAATTTTGATACTCGTTTCTCGGACTTTGATGCCATTGCGAATCAAATTAAGATTTTTCAGAATCCTTTTGATACTGACATTGAAATCCTAGCCCCGGAACTTCAAATGGAAATGATTGATCTACAGTGCAGTGATATAATTAAGAACAAATATCAAAACTCATCTTTGTTGGAATTTTATAAGAGTCTTCCACTGACACAATTTGATAATTTGCATAAATTTGCTCATGGGCTGTTTTCTGTTTTTGGTACTACTTATTTGTGTGAGAAGACCTTCTCCAAAATGAAGTACACAAAAAATGTTTACAGATCTAAATTAACTGATGAGCATCTTAAATCTCTTTTAATAATTGGTACAAGTAAAATTAGTCCACAACTACAAACTATTGTCAGTGGAAAATCTCAGTTACATAAACCTCATTAGTATTTCATATGTCATTATGCTTATTATAAGTTATGTTTTTATTTAAAATGTTAGTTGGATTCATTTCAATAATTTGTTAGTTATTATATACTGAAGTTAAATTTTCTGCATATTATACATGTCTTTACTCATTACAATTCTGTGTTTCTTTATCCAACTTATCACAAAAACAATAACAATAAGCCTACAACAATGTTATGAGTAGTTAGCCCATGACCATATCAATGTAGATGTCATATTAATAATTATTCAACATAAAATTAGAATACTTCAGTAAACTAAATTTAATTTGCTATAAAAAATATGTTCTCTAAAAGGAGTTTTCAAGTATGCTAGCTCTCCGCGGGCCGGACAAAATCTGTCCGCGGGCCGGATGTGGCCCTCGGGCCGTAGTTTGGAGATCCCTGGTATAGAGTATACATTTTTGTATGAACTGCTATCAACCTGTGTGTTGATTAACATCGCTTATTGCTTTATTATCAAACGTATTACTTTTAGACATCATTATTTTTTGTTGAGTCACTGTCATTGTACTTGTACAATAAAGGTTTTCTTCAAGCTTTGATCATAGCAAAATCATTAATGACATCATTGCAATCAATTTACAATATAATACTATTTTCCATAGAAGATGTTTTCCATATATATACAGTTCCACGCACATACACACATAAACACAACGCATATATGATTCGCCAGGCAGGGGTTCATTTGCTATGGTTTTAATATTTTCCCTTTTCTAGCCCCCAAAATCTTTTGTGCCCTAGGCACATGGTTAGTGTGCCTAAGCGCAGTGGCGTAACGGAAAATAATTGCCCCCCCCCGCAAGGTCAGATCTTGGGCCCCAAGCCGGATGTCATATAGAAACACACATATATATATACAAGTATATGCAAAGAATTGCCAAACCATAACATAATGTACCTTTACACATCACGTGTAAAAATATTTAAATATTAAACTTATAACTGAATATAAAATCAACCTGTGTCTGAGTAAACAAAGTAAATAACGCATAACATTAGAGAGTATTTTTAGTATTTAAAAAATGGAAAATCTAACAACAGTCGACTGATAAAAAAGATACACTAAGAAAACCACTAACACTGTAAAATAATATTTTCGATTTCAGATCCTTATGATAGAAAAAAGGTATCACTTACCTTATTCTTCGTTTATGAATCCCGGTATAAGCTTGACCTTAAGTTCGATTATATTCTATCATAAATTCCGCAACTCTTAATAAGGAGAGTTCTTTGTATGATGCACAAATAGTTTAATGAAATAGAAATAAAAAGCTGATACATTCCGATACATTCAAAGACACAACTACTATTACTAATAAGAAATCAGGAACACAAAAAAGAATGCACTCACAGTGCCACTCAGGTTACAAAAGTAAGTAGTTCGTTGGGTTCGCGACACACACTACCAGCTAATATACAGCACTTCACCCAAGAAGTAAATCACAAAATAAGCGATTGACATCTCACATTTTTCTTAGCAAAGTCGGTTATTAATTAATCCAATTCAATTTTTCTAGCCTCTTGTTGTGATCAATACTTATCAATGACCAATAGGAGAGCCTCTCTTCTGACATTGTACAACGTAGATAATTTTTTATTAATTTTAATTTAGAAAATGACCTTTCCGCCATTGCAGAAGTAACTGGAAGAGTCAAAACAATAAAACTGCAATACATACATCTGGTAAACTTGGCGCAGTAAACTTATTTTGAATCATCAAAAAATTACCTAAATCTTTTATCGAACTTAACTTGATTAAATCTTCACTGCTTTTAGAGACATAATTTGATTTGGAAATTCACTAGATAGGTCGAGGCTATATACTTTTTGAAGATTACTGGCTTCTTTATATATATAAGGGATCATTTGTAGTGCTTACAATATATTTTGGGAGAAAGAAAACTGAATGATTTGTAAATGCCATTCATACTCTCAAAGCGATTTTTTAATTGAATAGTAATAATATCAACATTGGCCTTAAAAACATCCACCTCAAACAATCGTTCTTTGTCTCGCAGTTTTTCATCAGCATTGAAATCATCGAAACTTTTCTAACTTTTCTATGTCTCTTTTTTTCAAACTCTGGGGTGATACCCCATTTTTTAGCCATACCAATAGCTTCTTCCTTTATATGAGCAAAGTTGTTACGAAGATTCTCGATAGACGTTAAGCTAGAATTTAACATGCTCTTAGCATTTTCCAAATCTATTTTTGGTGATTGTAATGCTTTTGAAGTTAAATTTATGCTTTGTAAAATTTGACATTGGAAAATTAGCAAAAAAATAAATTGAAACTTTTCCATATGTTTCTTAATCGCTAAAGCTTCCCGTTTCTCTCTCTCGTCTTGCTTAGTTCTGGTTAGTAAAATTTTTGAAAGTACTTTTAAAATCGAAATGTAATTGTAGCGAATTGATATTACAGTATCAAATCGAGATGACCATCTTGTCGTGCATAATGATTTAATTGTCGGCTGAATATATTCTCGCTATTCAGCACAATTTTCATATCACTCCTCCTTTTAATGCTGAGCCCAAAAAAATGTGTAAATTTTTTGACAAAAGTCATAAAATTCTCTTACATAAGGCACGTTTTTACATGCATCGCTTAGAACAAGATTGAGGTTGTGTGTTGAACAGTGAACGTAATTTGCTGTTGGTTGTTTGTCCTTAATTAATTTCTGTAACCCCCATACGCTCCACTCATGTTGGCTGCCCCATCATATCCTTGTCCTCGACACTTCGCCAAATTAATGTCCAGTGTATTTAGAAAATTCACATCACTTTCCAAACATTTTGCAGTCTGATTTGCCGCCTCAATAAAGCCTAAGAACGTTTCGTTAATTCCGATATTATCTGGCTCATTATTATCATTAACATCAGTTGTTACATACCTTATTATAATACTTGATTTGTCTCTTTTTTATATATATCCTGTGTCGTGTCCAGAATAATAGAGAAAAAAGAACATTTCCTTATATTTTTAACAATATTTTCTTTTATTCTAGAGCCTATAACAGCAATAAGTTTATTTTGAATTTTCGGGCTAAGATATTTTTGAATTCTTTTTTCTGACGAATGAACATTGAGAAGGGGGTCATATTTAGCCAAGAGGTCTATTGCATTAAAAAATTTTCCCTTTGAGTCGAATTTCGAGTTTCTCGATGTCTCCGAAAAGGAAGATTGCACATCGCTAGAGTTATTGTAACGTCTATGATTCTTCGTAAGATTTGACTAACACCTTAATTTCTTCTTTAAAATTTCATTTCAATAATAAATCCACCGTTTTATTTTGTTTCCAGATGTCATGTGTGTGACATGCTTGGATATAAATTATAGAATTTTTATGCTCTTTATTTATTTATTATTTTTTCTGATATTCCTTGCCAGTCATTCACACCTTTACACCAGGCTTTTTTAAGATATATATTTGTTCTATCAGCGAAAAGCCAACATACCTGACAGTAAGCAACATGAAGTCATGTTGATTAGCACAGCCATTTCCTTTCGATCTTTTGTCCTGCCTTAGATATAAAACTATAATAAGATGATGAAAAGCTCCTTCCTTTGGCATCTTTTTGGAAATTACCTTCTGGTTGATATGGACCCAATTTTAAAATTTGTTCCCTTAAATCTGTATCTATGGGCGTACCTACATAATGTGCAAAATCATTTTTAATCGATTTTGTTTTTTCGTTTTCATTTTCCGACTCCTTTTCTTTAGATAGAGTATTCCTATTAGCTGAAGTGTCCGAAACTGTGTTTTTTTCTTGTGGATTAATTTTCACCTCCAGGATTTGTTCTTTGAGTTCCCTGGCATTACTACTACTAACACTTGCACAAAATGATGAACTTGCGGATATTAAAAAGTTATTCAATTTTGCATATTTGCTATTAATATTACATTCCTTTTCCTTTCGAATTTTTCGTTTTTGAGAACCACTCAAAGTTTTTTTTAACTCCACTCATTTAAAACCGCGTTTTTTCTTGTCTCATTAACAAAATAACAGTATAAGCACCAGAAAAATTAATTCCATTTACAAGAAACAGTTCTAATATTACAAGAGAGATCAAACAGTTTTAATAGCGAAGGAACACGCTCTATATTGAAGTGCATTGAATATAAAAATATATATGTCTGTTCTAAAAACAATTTTGTGAAACATCTCATTATGCTTTATTTGATTGAATACTCATAAATCTACGGAATCTACGGAAATTTTTGTGGGCATATGGGTTTCTAAATCATAAATCTAGACCAGTGATTCCCAAAGTGGTCTATGAAGACCTCCAAGGGGTCTACGTAAGCCAAAAATTAATTTGGGGGTCCATGAGGTGTAAGTGGGGGTCTATGATAGCGGCTCTCATTAAACTAGATCGTGATTTTAATTTTAAAAGAAAATTTGTAATCAAAAGGAAACCAAATTTTACCCTGTTAACATATTTACTTAGTAAATTTAATGAGGTTAATTTGCATTTACAAAGTGACAGCATAAATTTTATTAAAACAAGAACCATTTCAGCTTTTTTCCCCCGAGTTAAGCTAAAGAAATATGATATTGGAGGTCTCGATTTTTCTAAATTTGTCACAGACAATCTGTCAGAATGTTTTCACTTACCGTTCAACATTTAAATCCTATAATGAACCTAGTAACCAGGTTTGAGAATGCTTTGACTATGGCAATCCCACATTATGCAATGAAATCATATTGTCATATTGAAAAAAGAAATGTCACATTACAATTGGAACTGATCGTAATAAGCACTAACGTAGATCTTAATGTTTAGAAACGGATGCCAGCAATTTTGGCTTTAAAAAGTCAAAACTGTTATTTGTTCCGACTTATGGAATATCGTGAGGAAGTTTTTCATTGCTTTTCCTAGTGTGAAGGAGTTTCAGCGTGGTTGCCAATCTCCAAAAAAAAACATTAATAAATAATAATAATAGTAATAATAATAATAAAGAAAAAAAATTGGACACTACTAAGAGAGGAGATTTAAGGTTAAACCAGAGAAGAGTGATACCAAATGTTGAAAATTTGATATTGTAGTGCTAGAGATTCATCCCTTCCATTAAAATAAATTGTTTGTTGTTCAGTTACTTTATTTAACAGTTTTGTTTATTAATTAACTTTTAATTTTAATTAATTAACATGGACTTTTTAAATTTTAAACACTATACTTTATTATAAAATAGAAAAAAATTTAATTCTTTTAAAGTAGGAGTAGTAGTACCAGCTGTCAAAAATACATTCAAGAGTTGATATACATTTGCAAAAATTCAATCCGCAAACCGAAAAACATGGCATGGGGTCTAAGAGACAAAAAAGTTTGGGAACCTCTGATCTAGACCATATAATCATTTAATATGCTCTGTATGCTTTTTCAAGAATCACAATACTATTTTTCATGAAAAAAGTATAACAGATGTACGTTATTTACGAGTTCGCTACATGAAAATGAAATACATCGGGGGGGGGGGGAGCTAATGACGCTACTTCAGTAAAAAGTAAATCATGTCTTTTTTCCCCTCCCTACAGCTAACATAAAGTATACTAAAAAAAAGTGATGATTTTTTTTTTCTTTCTAGTATTTATCCAATTTTCTTTCTGACTTTCCTTTTATATATTAGTAATTTAGGTTTAAAAAGAAAACCCACTACAGAAAAGTATCTTTCATCGCGGGGATTACAGCGAATTAAATGTTTTTTGATTTGGTTATTGGATCAAAGATATCTAATAAGCGATCAAAGAGAGTTTTGATTTTGAATTATGTTAGATCGCCAATTTAAAAATTGCTTAAGAATTGAATTTTAAAAAACACAAAGCTAATTTTGTGAAATTCTACGTTCTGGCGTCAGTCTGGCTTTGCCCCCCACCCCCCAGAAGCCTTGGGCACCCCTGCAGTGCGGGGGTGTACGTTACGCCACTGCCTAAGCGGAAAAGCAGCCCTGTATCTAAAGTATGTGGGGGGGGGAGAAGAAAAAGATTCGAAGGAATTTTAACAGAGATCGCAGATATTTTCAAAACGTAGGAAAAGGTTTTAGCTTAAAATGAGTTCGTAACGACTGCCGCGCCTCTAGCGGGACAAAAAGAGAGAAAGCCTTATTCCTAGAATAATGGATATAAATTCCAGTTTCTTGCGTTTTGAGCATTTTGGTGAGTATATAATGTCTATATAGAATAGTTAATCGCGTTTGTGATCGCAATACTTCATAGTGAACTCTGTTATTTTGAACGAAAATGCAGACCGTTTTGACAGGGACCTCAAAGAGTCTTAATACTCTTTGAAGTCCTGGTCCCAGAGAAATCTTAAGATTTTTGAGGCCCTGGGCCCTTATGCTAAAGTAGGCCCTACCTGAAATCTTTAAAAGTAGACAGCATATAGCATGCATTGTTAAATACTCGTTCAAATGGTAATTTTATACAAATAAATAAGCACCGACTCACAATCTCAAAAACCTAGGCACAAACAGGTTCGACCGATGGCTGCATTTCGACTAAATGAGTTGAATGATTGTTTATGGTATTAGGCCTAGACATGGACAAAGGTCATCACATAATAATGCAGTATTACGACTTTTGCAATTGACATGCAGTTTGAAATTCCCTATTTTTCGGGGAATATGTACGGGAGTAATATTTGACCATTAAAATAATCCGAATCAGATCTTATTAAAACAAAGTCGAGAACGAAATGAGGACCCCACTTAAGGTGAGGCCCGGGCCCAGGCATTAATACGTCCCTACGTTTTGATCGGTGGTGTGCCCAAAATAATTGTGTCACGTACCATCGCTGGCACGCGTGCCAGTGGTTCGCCATCCCTGCTAAAGAAGTTGAATTATTCTTTAAATTTGTGTCACAATTTAAGTTATAATTTTGCTACACAAATTGCAATGTTTATGTTTATTTTTTTAAAAATTGGTCGGCTTCAATTATTCTTCGTGATTTTTTTTTCTAAGAAAATGTGCCTTATTTTGAAATTTCTTCATATCTATACTGTACAACTCCTACTGTAAAACGGAATGAAATTACACAATCCGAGTCATTCCTAATTCGAAGCTCTAAATAGTACACTTCTATAAGGATTCAAAGTTACCTCAACAGAAGCATTTCTAATTAAAGTTACCATATGGTTTGCTATGTAATATAGCATTCAAGTTGTTGAAATAATAGGTAGCGCATTGATCGCTAGAAAATCCTCTACTTTCCGGATATTTAATGATCATTCCCTCAGATCAGGTCTTTAGCCGGGTTTTCTGCCATATTTTTATCCAATAATTTTAATGTTTCTTAGTTTTATAAAATATAATTTTAAATTTCTGTAATCATTACTGACGCAGACAATGTCTGAATCGGAATGTATGCAACTATATAGGAAAATAAGAAAAAACAAAAAAATGTAATATATTTAACTTCTACTTGAGCAGTTAATCCTTCAAAACTGTTACGCATGCAATAAATAAAGTCATAATTGGAAGAATACGTTATTGTATATTACATAATCGATTTGTAGAAAAGCAAAGCTAGAATGTGTTCTCGATACCACATGAGCTTGAAAAGGCGGATATTTAACGATGATTGTACATTACATTTTTATGAAACATTAACAGAAATGTTGTTCATTTACAAGCAATTTCGTTACATTATCAGTTACAAATGATAAATGATCACATAAGCCCCAAACTATATCAGCTCAATATGCCTATTATTTGCCCACCCTCTTAGTGTTTAAATGAAATAATTACCACTAATATAGATAGACTTGTTTTAATATAAGCCAAGAATTTCTAATGTTCTCTTTCGTTGCATATTTTGTCAATTCAAACCTGTATTTTTCATCTGTGCTTTTAAATTCAAATTTTTTTCGTATTTTTTTTGGCAGTACAAATGGAAAAAGTTGGTACGATGCAGAGTAGATTAGCATGGCCCTTGCGCAAGGATGACACGCACAAACGTGAAGTGCTCCGAATATTTTATCGTCAGAAGTCCCCAAGTCTGATAGATAAAAGGAACAAATATATATTATATATATAACGCCGGACGTGTGATGCTCGATTTCGCTGGAGTCAGAAATTCCTCAAATTTTTCTTTGCAAAATTTTGATTGTAACATTTTCTATTTTAATTATTTGTATAATTTTCTTTCACTTAATTTTATCAGTTTCACAGAGTGTTGTCCGCTCTTTCTTAAGACATTGTCTTACGTCTAGCGACATCTGGTGGAGAGTGACATTAGCTACTTTGGAAACAAATACTTTTTAATAGCATATACTTTCCTAAAATCGCTGTTTTACATTGAAATTTGATTCATGAATCATCAATTTGTTCCATTTGTAAATCATATAAAAAACTTTTTTTTCTACGAAAGAACATGCTGAAAAAAGAGTTGTGTGTGTGTGTGTAGTATTTAAGAAAAGTGGGGAGCGCTATCTAGCTCCGAAAAGATGTGTTGGAAATTTTGTAAGTTTCCAAGCAGAATATTGTTTGTCACTGATAAAAACCTGCGCGTGCATTTAGTTGATCCATGATACTACCATCCCAACGTCTACTACAACGTCACTTATCTAAAATTATATTACTTGAAAGGTGTATATATTGTATGTGTACTAGAAGTACTTTCCCCTCTCCTCTCCCTTTCAATAGTGATATATTAAATATTTACTTTTGAAGGTTTTTAAAAAACAGACTGATGTTCGATTTTTCGAAAACATTGGAAGAGTTCAGCAGACCGCAGAGCCCAACATGAAACGTTATTTACATAATTTGTATGTTATAATGCCTTTTATTTCTCATGATTGTTAGGAATCCGTCTGTATGTTAAACAGTCCCTATTTTCTAACATCAACAAGTTCATCAATCTCCATTAACCAGTTCGCATCAGTTTTACAGTTCTCTTTTTAAACATTATTTGCTCAGTTTTTTCATTCGGATTCATTGGTTTGAGATTTCCCACGATATAGTTAATGAATGGAGCTCATTTTAAGACAGAAATATATTTTTTATAAGTAGAAAAAAGGGAAAAAAATACACACATGCATTTTCAACTTCTATTTATGGAAATCCGACATGGTGATCCCATTTGTAGATGGCGCTGCCATAGTCAACCGAAACAATTACACTGGTACACATATATGTGTGTATTGAACCACACACACACACAAATCTTTCAGGCATTTCTTATTAAAAGCTTAATACAACAATTTAGCTTCTACAAGCTGGGTTCTTACGGTTTTTCAATTAATAACTGATATTTTAAATTATTAAATCAATTTCTAAGTATTAACCTTTTGCTTCATTGAATACAAAAAATTCTTCAAAATTCATATTTTCGGCATGCTAAACATGATTTTATACATGTAACAATCTTTACAAACAATTGCTACGTTTCAAAAATATATGACATGAAAAAAATACAAAACAAATTTTTTCCCAAGATATTATTATTTCATTTCCTACAAGTTTTAACATATATTCTTTTTTTCTTTCATCCCAGTCCGCTTATTAATTCTATAATATAAGTTAGGAAACTAATGTTAAAAATTCAAACATTTCTTAAAACAATTTATTGACAAGAAATGAAATAAATTATTACAGAAAGACATCCCATTTATTCAAGATTTTAGTTGAATTTCCATTAAAAAAACATAGTTTCCCAAAAAGTTCAATTTTAGACTTTTCTTCATAGCACAAAACATTATTTCAAACACGGTACAAACACCACTTTTTAAATTACTGTTGGATTTATAAAATAATTCACCAATCTCACTGCATTTAAAAATCCAACTTTTTCGACTCTTATCGTGATATCTCCTTCGTTGAGAAGGAGGATGGTTTAAAATGAGGCTACTGGCGGTAGAGTAGGGTAGGCTGACAAGCGTCTAATTTCCTCATTGAACATCTGCGCGCATCATGATTATCTCAGGAAGCTTTGCGTGCGAATGACCAATATTTTGGGGGGAAAGTCGATGGGATTTAGAGGACGTGTGTTTTGAAATATATCGAGATCGTTGCCTCTGACCTGAGTTCGCACTAGGGTCTGAATTTCGCGAATCCAAACAATAGGGACTGGACGAGTCTACGAAAGAGAAGGTGGAAGAAGAGAGTTAGCTAGGGATTGTGTAAGGATTAGGCAAAAATTTTTATCCCGCTGAAATCGAAGCAGTAGAAAGAGCAAGCTTTGTGCGCAATTTTGCCGTCTAATGAATTCGAACGTCAGTTGTACTTCATTGTAGTAAACAGATGGGCGACACCAAGAACAATCCAGATCTTTCAACAAACAAAAGCATTCAATACTGCGTAAGTTACCTTTATAAGCATTCGCTTTTTAATATCAGTTCCTAGTCATATGTTCCTCAGATTGCATAGCTAAATGATGAAATGTACCTTTCTTGCAGGACTCATAGTAAAATTAAAACTTCCAGGAAATGAGGAGTATTTGAAGAAAGATGAAAATATACTATGTAAGTAGACTTTATAAGCATTCTTTTTAACATTATGTTGAAATGCATAAAATGTTCGCTCTCTTAAAAATTTGTAGAAATTTTACTTCAGCCCAAGATGGTTGAATTCATGGTTGAATTGTCGAATCGGCCACTTTTCCCGCCAAGCGTTTTCTTGACAAATCGATACGTGTGCCAAATCTGGTAACCCTTTTGATTTTTATATCAGTGAGGGAGAAGTCTGATCATGTTGTGCTAGGGTTGCTACTCCAAAACACAACACTCAAAAACGCGCCAAATTAGCGATTTTTCAAAATTTGACGTACCAGTGGCCGATTCGACAATTCCATCATTATATGCTTGATCGCCAATTGTGTTTTTAATTATCTACATGAGTGGGTGATTTTGATTGTGCTGTGGAGGATATGTGCAACACTAGAGTAACTGTACACAAAATAATTTTTAAAAGATTTTTTAATGAAAATATTTTCTGTTGCTTTTTCATTTCTGCAATGCTGTTACACACAAAAGAACTTTTGTTTACATCTTGGCTTGGCTTCTTTGAAATATTCTATTTTATTATTGTTCTCTAAAAATGGATTGTTGTAATAAAAAAATAACAAAAAGCTTTGGAAAATTGATTATTTTTCGCATAAATCAAAGTAAATCTGTGCAAGACTGGTCCTCTTAAAATGGTGCAGCATGTGATAAAGCATTTTAAAGATTAAAATGGAATAGAGAGAGAGAGAGAAAACAAGCCAAGAAAGGACGTCCAAAGAAGTTAACTCGAAGAGTACTGAGATCAGCCGGATTACAGGAGCAATGCATTTAAAGAGAAAAGTTTTTAGGTTAAACGTAAAAAATAAAAATCTTGGATTTTCCTGTGCAAAATCCATAATAAACAAGTCTGAAGCATATTGGAATAATGTCCTGTTTGCAGATGAGAGCAAATTCAACATTTTTGGCTCCTGCAAGCATATAATAGTGAAAAAGAATAAATAAGGAAATTAATCCTAAGAATTTAGTTAGAACAGTGAAAAGTAGAGGTATTCTTGGGGGGGGGGGGAAGGATATGTCAGCTTCAAGATTAGGTAGTTTTTCATATATTAATAGCATTTTTATTTAAATACTTTATACTGCTTGAATATATTCGCTTAAAATTTAGGTATTGAAGACGACATCGTTTTTTATATAGATAAGAAATCAAAGCACTCTGCTCTTAATGCTCCTCTGATGCCTTTAACTGTTCCCAAGTTCTGAAAAAACCACCTCAATTTCCTGATTTAAATATTATAGAGCGTATTTAAAGAAAACTTGAAGTTAGATTAAGATGACATAAAACCAAAATGTGAACTAATAACAGTAATCGTAGAAGAATTGAGTACATCAATGCAGAAAATGCGGAAAAAATGGTAAATTAAATCTATGCCAAATGTTTAAAAATTGTGGTGAACATTAAAGGATATCCTACTAAGTACTAAACTAATGAAAAATGCAATAGTTAAAACTGTTTAGATTTTTAAATGTACAATTTTTGTGACATAATTGCTTAGTTGTTTTTTATTTTTTCAAAAATAATAAAGTCATGCTTTGTTTTAAAAATTGGTTACGTTATTCCAAAAAGAACAAGTTCTAGATGTTATTTTAAAAATTATAATTAGTCAGTGTAATTTATAGAGAGAAGTAAAATGCTTGATAATCTGATAAAAAACAAACTTCTCCTAATATAGTAATCATTATGATTATGTTTATCAGCACATAGAATTTAACCAATTTTTGCAAAGAACAGCTGTGTGCATTTCCTTTTGGGTAATTTGATTATCATTTTCTACTAAAAGGCCTTTTAAAATTTAATGTTTTAAATTGTTTATGGAACAACATTAAGAGCATTTAGGCTCAACTCTCGGATGTTACTGTGTCATGATTTTGAGTCCAGTACCACTGAAAACCCGCCATGTAGGGAACGATGCACGTTAAATCTATTGAGAGCTCAAACGTCCTCCCTTGGGTGTGGTGTGGTAGTTATGAGAGGGGGGGTGCCAGCTCAGGTGTTGTCCGCATCACTTGACCATCGTTCAAAATTACGCAAACCGTCACCAAAAGCCCTCGTGTTGTTGAACAGTGCGATATTAATATTCACTCACACAAATGTTGTTTTTATCATTGTTTAAGGTGTAGTGTTCTATAATTATTTTTGATAATTATGTTCAAAATGAAGTTTGGCACACCACCTTGCCTATTATAAAATAGGCATAATATATATCTGTTTTTATTTCTATGCTTACACATTAAATTAAAATTGGAACTAGTTTGATATAGGAGTATTACATGGCAAACAGCGCTTGTTGTCACTGGAATGGAATCCAAGATAGCTACATAAATGTAACAGTTGTCATTAAAAGTAATTTTATAGAATAGATTATTTCCAACAAGTTTTTGAAATTTGCAAAATGGGTAGAAGTTAAATGGAAAATCATGAAAAAAAGTATTGAAAAATTTATAATTTTTTAAAATTACAGTATCAAAAATGATGAATACCGAGATTTTAGAAAATAATAGAATATGAGGAATAAAGGGAAATATTAGATATGCATTGTTAAAAAAAAGAAATTTTTTTTTAAAGAATTGAAATGTTAAACCTCAAAGAAAGGTAAGTAATAACTGGAAAAATTAAGAATGATTGATTCATTGAGGAATCGTACAAAAGTTTATGAATTCGATTCCTCGACTTTGCCTCCCAAAACAATTTCCCAGTCAGCCCAATTAATTTTGCATACTAGGTTAAGAAATTTAACGAAAGAATCTTTTTTGAATGCGAAACAAATTTTTCTAAACATTACCAGGCGATATATCCTTCAAATCTTCCTAGTCGATTGTATTCAGGCAAAGAAGCTTTGAAGTGATGCCAGGTAACTTCAATAGTATTGATATGTGCGCCAGTCTCTGAATCAACGAATTCAAGCAAATGGTTATTAATGGTGATCATAACCTCTTTCTCCCAACTGTTCATAAGATTTCCTACAGTCAGAAATAACAGTTGTTCCTGGTTTGATCCATGGTTTCTGCTGTCCTGTTGTTCCTGGTTTGATCCATGGTTTCTGCTGTCCTGTTGTGTACTGCAACTAGGAAATAGCGGCCTGTCCTCACATTCGACTCTGCCAAAAACCCATTGTGCTTCTGCGAAATGTCCACTATTGTGTCTCCTTTTCCCAGTTTTGCTCTCATCAATTTCAGCAGTTTTACCCTTCTTCCAAGCTTATCTGTGTTAACCACAATAAAATCTATAAACACATCAGATGCATAGCTGCTCCAATTTTCAACAGCTTGTGAAAAAATTCCAAGTTACTTATGAATTTAATCAAACAAGGAACGTTTGAATAATTTATTAAATAGACGTAAAATGCTAGAAATTGGCAACTGCTGCTTGTAAATAATGAACTAAATCGGATAGATTTTTTATTTTGGCAGTGTGAATTTGCACTGTAAGATCTGCAATAAAAGACTCAACCGCCAGACTTTTTATGACATTGCAAAATAATTTTTATATCACTGCCACATTTTATGACAGTCAATATCAGCTAAATCGTACATGAGAAAGAGAATAAAAAGTTACTAGTTTCGGAAAATAAAATGGACTGAAAGTGAGAATTTGGAATACCTTTTGTTCTGTAAAAGTTAAAAGAACATCCCTCATATTCTTTAAAAAAATATCCTGGTTGTCACCTATAATAGTGGAAATACCTATGTTCTCTCAAAAAGAGTAGAACGAAATACACCATGAGAGTAGAGCAGCAGGTGAAGATTAAATGTATTGAATATGGTAAAATTTGTAAAGAAATGGATTTAAAATTGTCTGAAATTAATAGGGTTACAGCGAAAAAAGAAACTAATAAAATTGCACTGTAATAAATGTCATCCCCATGGCAATGACATCAGTAAACGATAGAAATAACAAGGTAATCATAATGTAATGTTATCCCCCAACTTGGTGCATAGCACTCTTGTATCAATTTGACCTATTTGTTCTATTTGTTACAGTTCTGTAAAATCTGGACCATTATGCCCCTGCCATCAAATTGAGAGCTTTAAAATAAAAAAAGATGATCATAGAAAACAAATTAGACTTCTACATATAATCAAAATACTGTTTATTTATAAGAAAAGACATTCCTTATAAACTTAAAGGGTTGTAATTCAAGAAATATATTTTTTTCTAAAGCTTAGAATAATACCTCATACAAATGACTTCAAAACATAAGAGCATTATGCACATTCATTTCAGTCTTCTTCTTTAAAAAGGGGGGGGGGTTATATGGCAAATGTACCTAAAAATTGCTGCTTGAAAGTATAGATGTATATTATACACTGGATTTAACAGTAATTGCTTATTTGCGACATTAAAATTAGTCCCCAAAAAGCAGCAAAATGAGTTAAGCGCTTTTGCTCACATCCTAATATATGTGTATGAGTGAACTGCAGCATCACTAGCATTAATTTTTTAGAAACAAAAAATGAATTTCATATGCATTACATAATACAGTATCTTAATAGAATGGGGCAACCCTATTATAATTAACTCTTTCCCTGGCAGCAGGGGGTATTTAAATCCTACCCAAGTCTGGCAGGCAATTTAACAATTAAATGGCTGAAACGCATGCATTAAAATAAAAAATTCCTGTAACTGTGCAATTGTTAGTTAAGAGCTTATTTAATTAATTATTATCAATGAATTAATTAAGAAATAATTATTTAATCAATGGTAAAAGTAATTCATTAAATAATTAATTATTGTTAAACTTAATTATTTACTAATTAATTAAAATTAATTAATTTATTACTTGTTGTTAAAATTAATTAATTATTAAAATAAAAAAATCCTGTAACTGTGCAATTGTTAGTTAAGAGCTTAATTAATTAATTATTAAAATAAAAAAATTCCTGTAACTGTAATTGTTAGTTAGTTGGAGTGAACAGGGCGAACCAACCTGAATGTTGGCGCGCGTCAAAGCGTGAAAACATGCCGTTGCCAGGTAAGAGTTGGATTTGTCTTGGCGTGTTATCGCGCCTACGCCAGGGAAAGAGTTAAGAGGAAAGATATTTTATCTTATTACATAATTTTCTGTTTAATTTAGCTCTTATTTTAAAAACAAAAAAATATTGCATTTTAGTATTTTTAAAAACTTACTTTCAGGGAACACATCAGTTGCACAGATATACCTTTAATAGCTCAACAACAGGCATAGACCATAAATTTATAAATTTTAATCTCTTACTGTTATGAGAACAATTATCTGTAAAAAAATATATTTAGGTTTATATTATGACTACTACTAACAATTTCTAAACTTGAAATTACCAGTGTAGATGAGCTGACCAAACCCCTAAAGTAAACATAAGAGCTAGTGATGTCAATTTACTTGCAGAAATGCAAAATGTATTATGTGTTGAAGGATTTTTTCACCTGTCTTCATGTTATGAAATGCTTTCATTACAATGTATTTCAAAATTTCTGCATGAAGTAATATGTTAACTTTTTTTGACATTGTTTATACATAGAAATAATTAATGCATTTGTTTTTAAAAATCTGGATGGTTTATTTAATGTAATGCTAAAAGTTATTGTTAAGTGAATATTTGTATAGTATAGTATCTATTGGTAAATCTGAATTCAAGCTGTCATTACTATTGTTTTAATTCATTTAAAATTACAATATATCAGTAAATAAAGGTGTAGTGTAAAATTACTATTTTTTATTGCAGCTGAATTTTCCAAATTGCTGTATCCTGCAGTTGCATCTATATGATGGTATTTGCTGTAATAGAATTCAACTGTTCTCAATCAAGAGATACAGGAATAAATAATAAGGATACAGGCAAGAACTGGGTCAAAAAGGATTTCGATGCTTGATGAACCACAATGAAACGTGGTGGCCCTTTTCCGTTTAGTGAAAGGCCATGACTGCCTGAGAGACATTGCATAGGACTTTATCATATCCTTACTGCTGCCTTTGTAATTTAACAGACGCAATGGGCAGAAAACATCTCCAATGCTGCAAGGCAGTCCAAGGAATTTTCTGGATATTAAGCATGCTAGAGTTACTAGGGTGATGAGACTTCAGTAATTTGTTTTTTTCTCTTGTGTTTGTTTTTTCCTTTGTATATATTTCTGCTGATTCACTGCCATTAAAAATAAAAAAAATTTCACTTTTATTGGAGGTGGTTTTTCAACCTGCTGTGCCTGTTAATTTAGAAAATTCCATACTTACATATTATACTGTCAAACAATTTTGCCAAACAAAAAAATTGTTCTTTCAAAAAGAGAGAGAGAGAGTTATTCAAGCACTGTCATTATTATTGTGTTCCAATGTACAGGAACGATTTCTACTATTAGCCGTATATTGACATTTGGCGATGCTTTTTGATTTGATGAAATTGGTTGACATATTTAAGTAATGAAAATTTATGTTTAATTAATATTATGAAACTATATACCCAACTCCAGCCTTTCGATTTTTTTTGCTAAATCAAAAACAATCACCAAATGCTGCAATGTACAGGTAAAATTTTCCTGTAAATACTCAAATGCAATTACCTTATTCATATGTTGTAATTTTTTTTTTAAAGAAATTATTAAAACTTTTATCTTTTAATAAAGAGAACTTTTTTTTTATTTCTTTTATATTAATGGAAATTAAGGTACTGAGATAAAAATTTTGTTACTACTTAACTATAATTTTACTCAAAATCATAGTCAATTTATTGATTGATGGACTCATACATAAGTATCAATTATTTTGTTTAAAATATTATATAGAAATATAATTAAATAAAGCTGTGTGAGGAATCTACCTAGGCCTACTAAGGAACCCACCTTTCTTATTTGGATAAAAGGGATAATGTGTTTGCTCCATACCTCCTAGTTGATGGTATCAGTTGTTTTATTTAACTTATGTTTATTTAGGAAAAGAAAAATACCTGGATTACATATGCTCCAAAACAGGAACTTCATTTATTTATTGTATATAATAGATTGTGTGTGTTGAAATTGTATTGTTCCAGTTTTCAGTCATACAATAAGTGAGAACATATCTTCATTGTTATGTTAAATTGGTACAAAATATGATAAATTGTATTTCAGACTAAAATAATTAAGAATATTATGACAAAATTATTTTTGTATTGCAACATTTTAACAGGTAAAATTTAGGGCAAAAAACTATTGAAACATTCATTATAAAAAAAAGAAAAACAGACAAATCAAACAATGCTTTACAATCCACCTCTCCAATATATACTGGTGGTTGTCATTTTTTTTTATCATATAAGTGTATTTTGTTTACTTTTCATTGCATCTCCCCTCCCAAAGAATTTTACTGATGTTAAGGAAAGCCTTATAAAAGTTAAAAGTTATAAAAATTTTCAAACTCATGTGTTAAACTTTCAGAAACATAGTTTTGAATTACTGGCATTGTGAACACATATCCTGAATTCAAAAAAATTTTAATATTATTTAATGCACCTTGGGTTAATGTTCAAGGACCAACAGATATTTCTTTGATACATTGGCCGCACTAAAAATTTTTTTGCCTTTTCACAAAATGTTTGACAGTGGTTATCAAATATGTACATGATATAACTTGTTTCCCATTGTTTTGCGAGTATTGGCCCATAATATTACATCACCATCTGGTTACCTTTATTGAGCTCAACAGAAGCTGGAGAAGAATATGTACCGTAATTTCGCGCGTATAGTCCGCGGACTATCTGTGGCGAATTTTTGAAGCTGCGGACTATCCACCAGTGCGGATAATACGCTGGTTGTTCACGGTTAAAATCATTGAAATTTAAAAAACACGCTGTCGTGAACTGCCGATGATCGGGATTTATAAAAGCCGGGATTGTTAGTGAAAGCGAGGAAATCACTGACAGTGAAGATAGTGATGCTGAAAATGAACTTTCGGACACTCTTCCCGAAAATATATTAGAACTGTTTAATTCTGATACCGATGAATCGGACTTAGAAGGTTTTCGTTAATGTAGTAGAATGTGTGATTAATTAATATATGATTAATTAGTAAGCACTCTGTTTTTTATTTGTATTTAGCGTTTTATTTCTGAAGGTATATTAGTAAGGAAGTACTTTTTTTCTATTTATACTTAGTTCTTTGTTTCTAAAATACATTAACATTGCCGTATTAAAATAACGTAATTTTGGACGTATAGTCCGCGGACTATCCGGTGGTGCGGACTATCTGACGATTTTTGAAATTTTTTTTACATAAAATCGTGTCTGCGGACTATACGATGGTGCGGACTATACGTGCGAAATTACGGTATCTTTCCATCCGTACGCTTCTGTCCAGCAGGTTTTGTTCATATTTTCAAGGATGCAAATTTCAACATACTGATAATTATATTTTATAATTTGTGTTTAGAAAGCTAAGAGTTTTGGTATGTAAAATTCTGAACAAATTGATTCTGATCAAAATTTGTATTTTTACACTATAAGATCAGGACATAAGAAACAAAACATAATAAATGTTGTTAAATGTAATTTTGACACTCAGGACATATTTTTAATTAAATGTTCTTTCAAAAATGTAAAAATATTCTTTTGAAATTAATATCTGAAAGTATTATTGATATTTTAGAACACTCTATTAAGGATTATTATTTTTTTTCTGATAGGAAAACTAAAAATATTATACCTAGATGTATTATATAAGAAACTGTTTCTATAATTTATATGAATAAATCTGTATAAAGTAATTCCCTGTTCCCTAATATACATTAGAAAATGTTAATGAAAATATTTAGTGAGCATTCTGTATATGAATAAAGTTCATGGGTATTTTTAGTTAAGTATTAACTGCATGTTTATAATTATAATTTTTGAATTCACCATTGATTGATCTTAGCAAAAATTACCAACAAATGAAATATTAACTAGTCAACATATTCCAAGATCATAATTATATTTCTACTTAGTGTTTTTTAACTAAAAAAAGTTTTCAATCAATTACAGTGGCATACACATACCTCTTTTATGGAGGTAGGGTTTACATTATAAGAAACACACAGACATAAAAGAGGAGAAATTATGGAAAAAATTAAAAATTGGATGGGGGTTAACCCCCAAACCCTCCCCTTGTGTATGACACTGATCAGTTATACACAAAAGTATCACAATCTATTAATTTTTTTGACCAATTTATTAATCTTACACTTTAATTTCTGACAAGAATATTCTGGAATGTCCTTAGAAAATAAATATATAAAATTCAAAAAGAAATTTATATATGATGTACATATATCTTACATAAGAAATTTATAATGCTTAGGCAAAATGAAAAATAAATTTTATTCCATTTATGTTAATGTTACATTAACTCAATCATAAAAGATTTTCTTTTAACTATGACAAATATTTGTACTCCACCGAAGAGTTAATTCTTATGCATTAAGCTTAAAAAATAGTTAACGTAATGTTGGTTATTCTCTTGGTTAATAGCCAGTGGAACTCCTTTTCCTAGTTTGATGTTGACTGGTAGAATGTAACTTACACATTGAAATCAATGATTCCAATACTTGAAAAATATATTACATCAGGGAAAACATTTGCCTGACAACAACCATAAAATTGAAAATTTTTTATTGGCTTGGTTAATCATTTCACTTTTTTAAATACTCTTACATAATATATATTAGTATTTATCAGGTATCCAGATAATGGGTTTGTGACAGCTTTTCCAAGATACTGATTAAACATACATTGGCAATATCCAAAACGATACGCTCACTACAAACACTGTAACAAAACAGAACTTTGCCTGTTCTTCACTATGTTTGGCCTCATGGTCCCTATAATCACTAAGTACCAATACATATATAAACTTCAACAGCAAACTTTAATAACATACATAAATCTGGAAACAAATTTATAAGAAATGTGGTGGAATAACGAAGAATATTAGGACCTTCCTGCTAAGTCAGTTTTTAGGGCCCTTGCAAAACGACCCGACTATATATTAAAATTTTAAAAAGAAGTAATTATAAAATATTGAAAATAAAAATGGCTTTTTATTTTCAAATATGTATGTCATCAAAATTTGTATCAAGTTAAAAAATTTGGAAATTAAACAAGGTTAAATAACTATGTACCATTTATGTATAATTAAGAAACATTTTATGGATATTTTGAATTTTATTAAGTGTTTAGTCTATAAATATGTATTGATAATTATCTATTCTTTATAACAAATAGGATAGAAAATATTTCATGATGACAGCAATTATTCTCAATTTTTTAGAAAGAAATTCATTTTTAGGGGAAAAAAAATTAAACTTTTTTTTCCGTGTGTAAAACATTATTATCCATCATTAAGGTGAAGATTGGAAGAAGTGTTTCAACATTACGGATTTTAAAAAAGTTTTTGTGTTTTTCATCTAATACACTTTTTACAAAAATAAAAACATACAGAATTTCTTTTAAAATTTTTTATTTAAAAATTACCGTGTTTTGCAATCAATATGTGAAACTTGGAAATCAGAACTTCAAAATTAAGCCCTCAAAAAAAAATCAAAAACTTTAATAAAAAAGGCGATTTTATTGGTAAGTTAAGCCTTGGCGTCGAAAACCGGTTTTGCGCCCAATGACTATCTGTTTCATCTTGCATTTGAAGTCTGCAAATATGGCTATACTAGAAAAAATAGTCCCTATAAATAATCAAAATCACCGAATTTGGCGAGTAAAAAAAAATTATTTTGTTTCATTTTCTCTGTACAAGTTTTAATTCAAAGAATTCATTTTAAACATCCTTATATAAAACAAAAATTTCTATAATATTTGTGAAAAACTTAATCGTTTTTATTCCGTTATCATTATTTTAAATGTAGTACTTTAATTTAATATTTTTATAGTTTTCTGTGAATCATTAATCGAAATTTTTCAATCGTTAGGTATGGATTTCTCAAAATTCTGACGAGTAAATCGTCTGAACTAAAAAAGTTCATATATTGGGTTGTTCGGAAAGTAATTTCGTTTTTTCCCGACAGAGGATTTAATTGTATTTTTTTGCACCCAGCTTCACATTTAAGCCGTATAATTTTTATATGCTTTGAGAGCTCATATAGCAAGGCTTGTGTGTGAAAAATTCCAATTAATTCTACGCAGTAGTTTTTGGTTGGTGCCCTTTTAAATATGGAGAGCGATAAGCAGCATTTTCGACATATCTTACTGTTTTACTACAGAAAGGGTAAAAATGCTGTTCAAGCCAGAAAGAAATTGACCGATGTGTATGGAGTAGGTGTGTTGACAGTACGCCAGTGCCAGAACTGGTTCGCTAAATTTCGATCCGGCAATTTTGATGTCGAAGATACACCACGTTCGGGAAGGCCGGTTGAAGCTGATAAAGACGCAATAAAGGCATTAGTTGATGCGAACCGGCGAATAATAACACGTGAGATCAGATTGAGGTTAAATTTATCAAATTCAACAGTTTATGACCACTTGAAAGGCCTGGGATTATCCTCGAAGCTCGATGTATGGGTTCCCCATGTTCTCACAGAGAGAAATCTGTGTCGCCGCATTGACGTCTGCGATTCGCTTCTCAAACGTCACGAAATGATCCGTTTTTGAAGCGCATCATCACTGGGGACGAAAAATGGGTTGTATACAACAACGTCAAACGCAAGAGGTCATGGAGCAAAAAAGATGAACCGGCTCAAACCATTTCCAAAGCCGATATTCACCAAAAAAAGGTGATGCTGTCTGTTTGATGGGATTTTAAAGGAATCGTTTTTTTTTATAGCTTTTATCGGATAACACAACGATTAATTCGGAAGTCTACTGTCATCAGCTGGACAAACTGAATTATGCACTTCAACAGAAAAGGTCAGAACTAATCAACAGGAAAGGTGTAGTGTTTCACCAAGGCAACGCGAGATCTCACACAAGTTTGGTCACTCGCCAAAAGCTTTTACAGCTTGAATGGGATACAATCCCACACCCACCATATTCTCCAGACCTGGCACCATCGGATTATTATTTGTTCCGGTCACTCCAAAATTTTTTAGACGGTAAAACCTTCACCACAAATGGGGAGGTCAAAAACCACCTCGATCAGTTTTTTGCCAGCAAAGACCAAAAGTTTTAAGAGCATGGAATTATGCTACTACCAGAAAGATGGCAAAAGGTGTTGGACCAGTATGGCCAATATATAATTGAATAAAGTATTTGTTTATTATACGAAAACTGTCTTTCATTTCCACACAAAAAAACGAAATTACTTTCCGAACAACCCAATACTTTGGTCTTTTAAAATCAGTGATTTAGTAAATTAAGTACACAAAAACTTTTCTTTTTTACTCTTTTTAAAAAAAATGCTCGCAATTTTAATACAACATTTAATAAACATGTAAAATTTTGTAATTTTAAAAATTTCTACTTTAAATCAGATGTTTCATTTTTTATTTAAAAAAATTTAATCCTCTTTGATTTTAAACACATATGCTAATATCAACAATTTAATAAATGATCCGATGTTTTCTATCTTTTCATGAAATAATGCATAAAATTATTTTAGTTTATATTATAAATGAAAAAAAAATACATGTAAATATTCATGTATGCTATCTTTACATGAAATAATGCATAAATAGATTGTTTGTGTATTCATTTTAATGCTTTTTAGATTTGATGTGTGAATATCTCTTCCTTCGATTTTAAAGGTCCTTTCACACTGTTTGCCTGGTTTAATTGTCATGTCGCATGGTTACGTGCTGAAAAGACTAGGGTTCTGTTCCCCCTCAAAAGGAAATTATTCTAATTTTTTAAAAAAATACTCAAAATTTTGTTTGCACATTTAAAAACATCAAAAGAAATTTTTTAATAGGTAAAATCATTTATTGCGCCCCGATACAGTTTTTTTTTACAAAACAATGATACTTTGCCTACTTTTATGATTTCTTCTAAAATAAATAAATATCGAGGCGTTTAAATGAAAATTATTTTCAAAAAGTTCATACTTCGATCTTTTAGAATCAGTGATTTAAAAAATAAAATGCTGAAAACTTTCTTTTTTACGAATTAACCCACCCCCTTTTTTTTGCAAAACAATGGTACTTCACATATTTTAGGATTCTTTTCTAAAACCAGCGTTGAATGAGATAAACAGGCTTAGAAACCTATTCAGCGATAACTAAAAAGTAAAAAATAAATTAAAAGTTTAAAAAAACTTTTTAAAAAACAAGCTTTTCTATAAACGCGCTGGTGAATCCGTATCGCTGTCGGTGTGAGGAGATCTATAGAAGTCAACCTCACTGGTCAGAGTCTGGATCGATTCTTGCAATTAAACCCAGTAATAATAAAATCAGCAAGCACACCGTGATTGCTTCACCCGTTTTATATACAGAGCATAGTGACGTCACACACAACCTCTTCACAGTTACAAAAACGTGGCGCCATGCAGCCACTCATTTACACAAATCATTTCTATGCACAACATACTCCCACCTTTGAGACTTGGGGAGAGTCTCAAACCTATAACATTTATAATTCAATAGATTAAGTCTCTTTGGTTCTTTAACCAATCTTCCTGAAGAGGTATATTTTTTCACAATTACATCATTAGTATTCAAGGCATTTTCAGGTTTAGTACATTTAACAGAACTTGATTCCTATTTCAACTCCTTATCATTGTTTGCAATTGCTTGTACTTCCAAAGGGAAGATGCGTTGTACCGGGCGTATTACTGTTCCATGTTGAATTTTAAGCCGAACTGTGTGAATTTCCCCATCTCGACCAGGGATTAATTCTATAATTTTAGCTATAGGCCAAGACAAACGTTTCTTATTGTCGTCCCCAATTAAGACCATTTCCCCAACTCGGGGCTCACGCACCCGATTATCATTCTGTTTTTGTATTAGCTCACCTAGATATTTTTTCCTGAAACGTTGCCTTAAATTACTTAAAAGTTTAATTCTGAATTTCATCCTTTTTCTTAAGTCTCGCGAATTTAATTCGTCAATATCGGTAGTATCGGAACAGCGATTTTCTATTAAAAACATTGCAGGAGTCAGAGCAATCAATTCCTGTGGATCTTCAGATATATAAGTTAAAGGTCTACTATTAATTAAAAATTCACAATCACAAATTACTGTTGACAATTCTTCATAGGTCAATATTGATTTTCCAAGAGAACGTCTCAATAGTTCTTTAATAAGGCGAACCAACCTTTCCCACCAGCCTCCCCACCATGCGGCGGTGGGTGGTATAAATTTCTAAACTATTTTTTGAGTTGATGTTTCTCTCGATATCTTATGCCAATCCAATTTCGCAAGATCGTTGAAAGCACCCCGGAAATTGGTTCCGTTATCACAGTAAATTATCCTGGGCCTCCCGCGCCTGGCAATGAAGTGCCTGAGGGCTAGCAAAAAGTTCATTAGAAGACAGAGCGTTTACTAATTCAAGACGGAGCGCACGATAGAGTGCACAAGTAAATAATGCAATCCATACCTTTTCGCCTGATAGTCCGCTTGACAATGATTTCACTTTAAAACGAGCACATATAACACATTTATTTAAAATACTCTTAATAGTTTTTCAAGATCTGATAATCCAGAACCTTTCTCTAATTAATGATTGCATTATTTGGATTCCAGCATGACAGTTCTTTTTGTGTATAGATCTAATCCAAAGTTTTGTAAATTCACATATATCAGATAACAATATAGGATACAAAAAAAGAACTTTCATCATTTCTTTCAGTTATTTTAGATTTTACCCTTAAAATATTATCATCATCAATAAAGGTAACAAATTTTAAAGATTCAACATCAGGTAAATAATATGTCTGAGTTAAACGAATCAATTGTTCCTCAGAATTTTCAATTTCAGCAACAGAGAGTTCATGTTCCTTACATTTGTTATAGTCTTTGCGACAATTATTTACAAATCTTAAAACCCAAGCAAATACTCTAATCATTTTATCATTATCAGACACATTACATATAAGCAAGGGGGGTGCATCGTTTGCTAGATCTTCATTCGCATTTCTTGTTTTCCTTATCTCCACGTTAACTTCTTGAGGTTCGCAATCGATTTCACCATCTGGCCAAAATTCCGAATTTTGTTTCAACCAGGAAGGCCCCTCCCACCATCTAGAATTAAGCATTTCTCGTGGAGAACAACCACGGGATATTAAATCCGCGATATTCATTTTTCCTGGGACATACTTCCATGATTGAATTTGAGTCAGTTGTCTAATTTCCTTTACCCTATTAGCTACAAAAACTGACCAATTTCCATATTTCTTAATCCACCAAAGTGCTGTTGTGGAATCGGACCAAAGTGTAACTTTCAAGTCAGGCATATTAAGCGCTTTCAAAATAGAATTTAAAAGTCGAGCACCCATACAACAAGCCATTAGTTCCAAACGCGGTATACTCAAAGGTTTGAAAGGAGCGACTCTATAGACTTCGCTCTACCGAGAATTACGCTAACTCTAGAATCAACTATTGATCGAGCAAAGACGCAACCCGCATATGACCCCTTGCTTGCATCAACAAATACATGTTGTTTGCGCAAGCCCAACTGCGCATGCCTGAACTGCGCATGCGCATCTATCGAGATGTGTATGAAGAAGAAGTTATGAGTAATTAATAAACGCTAGTCCACAAGAAAACTGTGTCGTGAGTGTGTGTCATGAACAATATGTGTTAGGGACTCTTGAGTCCACTTAAGTGTTAGAGCTATCGAAGTAAATATTGGTCCTTACGAGGCCAGAGAAGAGCTAATGGATTAACCTATGGATTAAAAAAAAAGACTAAGTGAAAAGCCAAGTGCGGCAAACAGTGATTTGTGTAAACAGCCAAGTTCGGCAGCCAGTGATGTGAGGTGAGAGCAATGTTCTTTGAATTTTTGTGAGAATTTTAATTATTTTAATTATGTCTTTAATTGCTAAGTTGAAGAAAAACGAGTTAAAACTTGTCGCGGAGGAATTAAAACTAACTGTGCCAGATTATGCAAAAGTTCTTGATTTGAAAATTTTAATTGAAAGTAGTGAAGTGTATAATACAGACACAGAACTAGTTAAAACTATTATTGATTATGCTGTTGAAGAAACGAGAATTAAAAAATCTGAGAGTGAATTAAATTTAGAGTTAGAAAAAATAAAATTAGCGCATAAGCAGTCAGAAAGTGAAGCAAATTTAGAGTTAGAGAAAATTAAGTTAGCGCAGTTAGAGAAGCAATTAGGGCTTGCTAATATTCAGAAAGATTTAACACATGATTCTTCACTTTCAACAGTGAGCGCCACCGAAACATGTAACAATATTAGTATCGAAACGTTAGTAAAAAGTGTAAAAACATTAACTATCTCTGTACCCTCGCGTGTTGAGTCATATAATTTATTTTTTCAGTCATTAGAGAAAGCATTCAAAACGAAAGAGGTTCCCGAAGAATGGAAATCGGAAATTCTTTTAAATATCTTAGGAGAGAGAGCGAATAACTTAATGATTTATATGTGTCAGAGGAAGAATTGCAAAGTTATGAAAAACTAAAAAATTTAGTTTTGAAAGAATTTCAGCCTACACCGCAAGAATGCTATAATAATTTTCGTAAAACTCAAAAATCAAATTCAGAGAGTTATATCCAATTTGCGTCTAGGTTAAGTGCAACATTTGAGTATTACTGTCAGTTACGAAATGTTAATGAATTTAAGTGAGTATGGGAATTAATTGTTGCGGATAAAATGATGAGCACTCTTGACAGAGAATTATTGACTCACATATTAATGTAAAACAAGGAGAAAAACATTTTTTAAACCCCACGAGTTAGGGCGAGAATGTGATATTTATTTATCTTCTAAAGGTAAAATAAAAAGCGAGTCTAATACATTTTCCAGGTCCTTCACTGGAAATGAAAATAAACGATTTGAGTTCAATAAACAACAGAGGTATAATAGCTCGCGAAGTCAAAGAGGAGCGTATTTTTTTTCTGAAATAAAGAGTGAAAAATGTGTGTTGTTTAAAAATGAAGCACATGCTTTGCAATTTTGCCCTCAGTTTAAAGGTTTTTCGATAAATGAAAGAGTAGATTTTGTTAAAAACAATAAAATGTGCTTTAAATGTCTATCCCCAGAATGTTGTGTAAAACAGTGTCGCTCTAGAAATTGCATAATTTCTAAGAAGTCGCATAATAAATTGCTTCATTTTCAAAGAGAAATGAAGGGTATCCCAACTCCCCAAATCGGGCCTCCTTCGGTCCTTGAAGAGAGATCGCAAACGATATCTTTTAATTCTTCTGCCCCTCCGTTCATTTCTAATTCAAATATAAACAAGCAAGAAATCGTGGCGAATACATTTAGTCATAACAAAATTAAAAGATGCTTACTAAGTTCTGCTCGCGTATTAATTAAAGATAAATATTCGAATTGGCATGAATGTAGGTGTTTGTTAGATGGAGGCAGTATGGTTTGTCTTATAACTAATGAGTGCGCCAATAAATTACAACTGAAAAGTGAAAAGATTAATACTTTGATCTCAAGTTTAAATGATACATCTATATTATTGTTAACGGTTGCGTTAAAACGACAATTTCAAATAAAAGTAATACATTCGTGAAGGATTTAAATATGTTAGTAGTTAAGAAAATCACAGATTTTATTCCAAGTAATACGTTTAATACTAGTGTTAATTTTTCAGATATAGTGGAGTTAGCTGATGATCGTTTTAATATTCCAGATAAAATAGACATGTTGTTAGGTGCAGAAATATTTTTGAACTATTGAGACCGGAAAAATTTAAGATAAAAAATTCAGATCTAATTTTACAAAACACGATTTTTGTGGTTACGTTGTAAGTGGTAATGTAGATTCATTTAATGAAACTAAAGTTCATTGCGGTTTAATTAGGGACGAGGATTTAAATAAAACGCTGCAAAAATTTTGTGAAGTAGAAAATGTGGAGATAGTGCAAACAAAAAGTAATGAGGCTAGTTTATGTGAGGAACACTTTATGAAAACGCATTCTAGAGACGAGGAGGGACGGTATATAGTTAAAATGCCCCTTAAGGGTGATCCAAATTGTTTAGGGAATTCCAGGGGCATTGCTCTCAAACGATTAAATCCATTGTGGCTTAGATTGGAAAGGGATCCACAATATCTAATATTGTATAGAGAATTCATGCAAGAATATGAACAATTGGGACATATGAAAGAAGTGAAGGTAGAAGAAAATAATTCAAAGATGAGCTATTTCTTACCTCATCATGGCGTCTATAGACCCGAAAAAAGTACTACCAAGTTGAGGGTAGTCTTTAATGCTTCCAATCCTACAAGTAATGGGTTATCGCTGAATTCAATCCAATATAATGGAGGACTGGTTCAAAATGACCTGTTTACAATCATGATTAAATTTAGAGAGCATTCTTACGCATTCACGGCAGATGTGAAGATGATGTACCGATTGATACGCATCCATGAGAGCCAACAGCCGTTGCTCAGAATTTTATGGAAGGAAAGTCCAGATGATCCAGTGAAAACCTTTGAGATAAAAACCGTGACATATGGCACTGTGAGTGCTCCCTTTTTAGCAACGAGAACTTTGCTGCAGTTATCAAGAGATGAAGAGAAGAGCTTTCCTTTGGCTGCACCTGTTCTTAAAGAGAATTTCTATATGGACGATGTTCTTTGCGGCGCATCGTCTTTGATGGAAGCCAAGGCCTTGAAGAAACAACTTTCCGGCATTTTGGAAAAAGGAGGAATGCAATTAATTGCACAAGTGGGGTTGTAGCCATCCTGAACTAGCTTCAAACATCAGTGGAGATTATGAGTTCGAGAATCCCATCGAGACCAAGACGTTGGGAGTGTCCTAGAAGTCACAAGAGGACTGTTTTGTTTTCAAAATCACAGTGGAATTAAAGAACTCCTACACAAAGAGATGTGTCCTTTCGACAATAGCTAGGCTTTTCGATCTATTAGGACTATTGGGTCCGGTAGTAGCAAGAGTCAAGATTTTCATGAAGAGTCTTTGGAGTCTCAAAATCGATTAGATCGACGAGTTGCCTTCTGAGAGAGCCAAAGAGTGGCATCGGTTCCTTGAGGATTTCAACAGTATAAGCAGTATCTGCATTGGTAGATGTATTGTGCATCCTCAAGCGACAAGAATTGAGCTTCACGGTTTTGCTGATGCTTCAGAGAAGTGTTACGGAGCAGTGATATATTGCCGTTCTCAATCGCCGAATGGCGCAATAAAAGTGAAGCTTGTTACAAGCAAAAGCAGAGTAGCACCGGTGAAGAGTGTCACCATGCCGCGGCTCGAGCTGTGTGCCACCGTTCTTCTTGCAAAGCTGATGAAAAGAGTTGAGACTGCCTTACAAATGAATATACCTCCCGTGTACCTGTGGAGTGACTCAACCATTGTTTTGGCATGGATCCAAAAGGAACCTAACTTGCTTAAAACCTTCGTGGCAAATAGAGTTGCCACAATCCAGCATCTGACTAATGCAGAGCAGTGGCATCATGTTTCTTCGGAACAAAACCCAGCTGATCTCGTATCCAGAGGTTTCGACCCGTCGAGTCTGCAAAACAACTCATTGTGGTGGAATGGACCGACGTTTTTAGCAACGAAAGATTATCCGGAAAGGGATATCCTTTCATCAGTGACTGATAGTGATGAATTTAACTGTGAATTAAAAATCAACGCAACACTCTGTGTTCATTTAAATGTGACAAATTCAACCTTTATAACTGACCTGTTAAATATAAGCAATAAGTACACTAAAATAATTCGAATGTTAAGTTTTATTTTTAGGTTCTTTGGAAATTTCAGAGGAGGAAACAGGAGAAGACCCTTAGATGTTCAGGAGATCAACGGAGCTGAGCTAGTCTTAATTAAGATTGTGCAACTACAGGAGTTCAAAAGAGATTTAAAGAGTTTAAAAGAAAATAATAGAGTGTGTCTGCAGAAAGTCTACTAAAAAGTTTAAATCCTTTTTTTTTGATAAAGATGGCGTTTTGAGAGTTGGTGGTAGACTTTGTAATAGTGATTTGAACTTTGAATGCAAATTTCCTATAATATTACCTTGTAACTATAAATCAATGAATTTAATTCTAGAATATTTTCACTCAAAACATTTTCATCTAGGTCCACAGGCCTTACTATATCAAGTGAGACAGAGATTTTGGCCTCTTAGAGGACGTAATGTATGTAGAAAAATAGTACATAATTGTCTTGTATGTTTTAAAGTGAACCCTATAACTTGTGAACAAATAATGGGCAATTTGCCTAAAGAAAGAGTTAGGGAAAATTTTCCTTTTTGTTGCAGTGGCGTTGACTTCATTGGACCTTTTTGGATCAAGAGTAATAAACGGCGTAAATATAGTTTGTATAAGATATACGTTTCGATTTTGTGTGTTTTGTCACTAAAGCTGTAGATTTTGAATTAGTGTCAGATTTGACAACTCAGGCATTTATTGCCTCATTAAAGAGATTTATTGCTAGAAGAGGAAGGACCCTCTCTATAATATTTCTGATAATGGTAAAACATTTATAGGAGCTAATGCCGAACAAGAGATTGTACAATTTAGTGATTAATCCTGATTCTGAATTGGCTGGTTTCTTAGTAGGTGAAAATATAAATTGGAAATTTCCCCCTCCCAGAGCACCAAATTTTGGCGGCTTATGGGAAGCTGGCGTAAAGTCGTTTAAATTCCATTTTAAACGTGAGGCAGCAAATTCTAGATTTACTTATGAGGAGTTTCTAACCATTATGACTCAAATTGAGGGAATTTTGAATTCCCGTCCTCTCACACCTTTGTCAACGGATATAGATTGATTTGTTGGTTTTGACTCCGGCACACTTTTTGATTGGAAGACCAATTACTTCTGTCACAAACTCCCATCTTCTTAAAGCGACAGCAGCGCCACCTTTGTAAAATGAACTATAATTGACTCAGAATTAAAAATGGACGCGTAGAAGAAACATACTGAAACTACGCGGTCGAAACTAAAATTGATATAGATGATTAGAAATGCTATTTGTTTAGATTAATTAGTGTCGTGTAATGTCCCGAGTATTTTTGTTATGTGTGCTGTAGAAATTAAAAACATATAAAATTCACAAAAGGACTTTTTATTCATGGATTTTGACTTGAAACGATGTGTGGCAGCCCTCCATTGACAAGGTAAGCCATTTTACCTTGATTGTTTTCTTCATTTTAAGTAACAAAAAATGAAATCTGGCGCCCGAACAGGGACTGCCACTTAAAAAAGTACTTTGTGAACATTTTATTTATATGTGCAAAAGAATAACTTTTATATGATATTTTGCATGCTTGAAAACAAAAGACTCTCGCACATAATAATCTTTTGAGAAATTGATATATTTGATATCTATACAATTATTGATATAAATTTCACGATTTAAAATAACTTTGTATAGACTGAAGTGAACAAAAATGGCATTACAATCTCCAAGTCAAACTGATTCAGATGAACTAAATAAATTGAAACGTAAGCGCGGTTGTTTACGAGGAGCAGTAACGAAACAAATAACAAAAATCGAAAGTGACATCTTAAAGCCAGACATAACAGTCGAGGATTTAGAAGAATCTATCGAACTTTTAACTGAAAGGGGCGAAGAATTAAAATTAATTGACTCCCAAATTGAAAGTCTGATTCAAGTTGATCAAATAGAAGTTGAATTTGAAAGTATAGAAGAATATAAAGAAAAAATAACCAGAACGCGATTCAAAACACGAAAATTAATTCAAAAAATTAGTAAAGGATCCAACGCTAATAATTCTTGGCAAGATAGCAATATATCTCTAAACAGCTCGAGCCAAAACGAAACACAAACAAAGGAAAAGGAACGCATCAAATTACCAAAATTAACTATCCCTAAATTCTATGGCGAAATTAGTGAATGGTTAAATTTTTGGAATGCATTTAAATCTGCCATTCACGAGAATGATAATGTGTGCAAAATTGATAAATTTAATTATTTAAGATCATTTTTGGGAGGTTCTGCATTTAGCTTAATCGACGGATTAGAATTAGCCGAACATTATGATCACTCAATTGATATTTTGAAAGAAAGATTCGGTAATAAAAAAGTTTTAATTAATGTACACATCGATAAACTACTCCAAACCAGCCCATTAAAAAACTCAAATGATGTCAAAAGTTTTCGTAGCCTCTTTAATCATATACAAAAAAATATCAGAATATCTGTAAAAAAAGATAGCTATTCCAGTATTTTGGTTCCCATTTTAACAAAATTATTGCCACTTGACCTTCTTTTGGAATATAATAAATTACCGAGTAATACTTCTGATTGCGAAATCGATATATTAACAGATTTTTTGTCTTCACAACTCACTGCAAGAGAACGAACCTTTTTAAATATAAATAATTCTATTCCGGAAATGAAACCTAGAACAAAAATGAATCATACTGAATATCGGCGCCAACCTACGGCATCAATGTTAATTAATAAGTCTGTTCCGTCTAGGAAAATTGAAAACGATCAAATTTGTTTATTTTGTAAATCCAATAGACATTCTGCAGTCTCTTGTATAAATAATCATTTAAGTTTGGAAGAGAAGGTAGAAATTTGTAAGCGAGCTGGTTCTTGTTTTAGTGCTTGAATCATAAAAATAAAAAACGCCATCTTTCTTCGTCTTGTAGGGCAAATGTTAAGTGCGATTTATGTTCTGGGAGACACGTGACTGTAATGTGCATGGGAAAGGGAAAAGCGCGGGAGGATTTTTCAAAAACAGAAAATAATGACAGCGCGTCGAGTAATGCTTCTATTAGAAAGCGAGTGATGTTACAAACGATTATTGTTAAGATCTCAGGAGCTAAACAAAAACATATGATTAGATTAATTATAGATTCTGGCTCATCAGGTAGTTACATTTCAGAATTCGCGGCACGTAAATTACAATTAAAGGATATAGGACAGGAAACTGTTGTGCATGGGTTGTTTGGGGATTGCAGAAAAAAGAGAAACATAAAAAAATATGTTATTAATCTGAGTAATGTAGATAATAGTTTCGATTGCGCTCTTAATGTAATGGAACAAAAAACTATTTGCGCACCGATTCCAAAACTAGAAAATATGAAACTTGTAGAAGAAATTAAAGATTGTGGAATCGACCTTAGTGATTTAACGGTAAATGTGAAAACTTCTGTTTATATGAAAGTAACGTTAATGAAATCCACGGATTGATAGGTGCGGACTATGCAGGGAAACTGTTTACAGGGGAAATTAAGAATCTGCCAAGTGGACTCGTTGCGATGAATACTTATTTCGGATGGACTATAATGGGAAGAACGGGGGAAGGTTGCAGCGCTAGTGAAGTTCTTTTATCGCTTCATGTTAGTGATTTGAGAATTTGTGACCTATGGTCACTTGATTCGCTGGGAATTAAGGAACCGAGTATTTCCCAGTCGAAATCGGAAATTGAGGAAGCGGTGAAGGATCACTTTGTGCGTTCGTTAAGAAGAGATGACGATGGTAGATATCAGGTGTCACTCCCATGGTTAGAGGTTCATCTTGAATTATCGGATAATAGAAACATTGCCAAAAGACGATTAAAGTCTTGCGTAAGGTCTTTACAAAATAGAAATATTCTACAGGAGTATGAAAATATATTTAAGGAATGGGTCTCTGAGAAAATTATAGAATCTGTTGAACCAGAGGAACTTGCTAGGGAAAAGGGCCATTTCTTACCACATCGACCCGTCTTTAAAGAAAACTCCACCACTCGAATGCGTCCAGTATTTGATGCGTCAGCCAAAGAAAGAAACTCAGGGTCGCTGAACGATTGTATTGAAAAGGGGCCTAATTATTTGGAATTGATCCCTAAGCTTCATAACAGATTTCGGCAGGGAAAATATGGAGTGATTTCGGACATACGACGAGCTTTTCTCCAAATAAAAGTTGCTCCCTCTGATAAAAAATTTCTCCGGTTCCTATGGTGGGAGGAGGGTGATCCAAGAAAACTTATTGTTTATTCACATTGTCGTGTTGTTTTCGGAGTGAACGCGAGCCCTTTTTTACTTGCCGACACAATCAGTTATCATTTAGGAAATGCGGACGAATCCCAAAGGGGAATAGCTGCTAAGTTAAGGGAATCTAAGTATGTAGATAACTGCGTTGAGAGTTTAAATACTATCGGCGAGTTAAACTCCTTCATTACGGTATCTAAAGAATTAATGGCTTCTGCTCAGTTTGACCTAAGGGGATGGAAACATAATCGACCAGGTAGTAACGAGGAAAATTCAATATTGAACCTGTCTGATGATGAATTTAAGGAAATTGTCTCAGTCTTGGGACTTAAATGGAATTTATATAGTGATACCCTATCTTGTGAGATAAAAGAGCAAAAACATTACGTGCTTAGCAAACGAAACGTATTGTCTATGTTGAGTCAAATTTTTGACCCCATTGGGTTCACGTGTCCCATTACCCTTGTTCCTAAGTTAATCTTGCAGGATTGGTGGAGGGAGAAAATTAATTGGGACACAGAGCTTCCAGATATTTTAGGGGGGAAATTTCTAAAGTGGGCTAATGAGCTAAGTTACCTAAAAGATATAGAAATCCCGAGAAAACTACCTGAACTAAATGAGAGTTCTACTCTACATGTCTTCGTAGATGCTAGTAAGTCTGCTTATGCAGCTCAATTTTTATAAGAAATAGTCATGAGGGTATCGTTAACTGTCAATTACTGCAGTCTAGGTCAAAGGTAGCGCCCATAAAATCGATTACAATTCCAGATTAGAAATCCTTGCGTGTACCATAGGAGCCAGACTCGCTTACAATGTAAAAGAAGATCTTAACTTAAAAAACGTGCCAACTTTCTTCTATACAGACTCAATGAATGCGTTATACTGGATAAAGAAACAAGACAATTGGGCTACGTTTATAGCTAACAGAGTCAATGAAATACGGAAATTGACGGATCCAGAAGCTTGGCGACATATTCAAGGGAAATTTAATCCAGCAGATTTGCCCTCAAGGGGGTGCAATCCTAAAGACTTATTGAAATCCCATTGGTGGGAGGGACCCGACTGGTTAAAACTACCCCATGAAGAATGGCCAACTAGTGAAATAAAGCCCGATATGGAAATAGTCATTTCCGAGAGAAGAAGAACTGTACTCACAACTACTACTTTAGACCTTTGTAGATTTACATTTTTTCAGAAAATATCTTCTTTTAACAAAATCGTAAGAATAATGGCATATGTCATCCGATTTTGTAAGAATGTGAAAAGAAACCCTATTGACAGGAAAAAGGGGAAATTGGAAACAGACGAAATTAAAGCATCGGAAAAAGTAATTTTGAAGGAAATACAGAGAGAAGTTTTTTCAGGAGAAGAGAAGTTGAACTGGCGAATTGTGAAAGACAATGATGATCTCCTACGAGTTGAAACTAGAATTGCATCGAGGAAAGATTTACAGACTTTTAGATTTCCAGTACTGTTGCCCCACAAGCATCAAATGGTCGAAAAATTGATAATGAGTAAACACATAGAGTTAGAACATGCAGGTACTCAGACACTGATGTCATGCCTCAGAGAATCCTTTTGGATAATTAAGAGCAGAAAGACAGTGCGAGGCGTGATTAGAAAATGCGCCAAGTGTAGAAGATTTTCTGCCCGTCCATTGAAAGCCGTGAGCATTCCTCTTCCAGAAGACAGAGTCAGGGATTCTGCTGTCTTTGAAGTTACTGGGATTGACCTATGTGGACCTTTGTTCCTAAAAACTGACAAAAGGTGCTGGATAGTGCTTGCCACCTGTGCTGTTTACCGAACTGTGCATTTAGAGCTGGTGTCATCTTTGTCCACCGAATGCTTTATACTGGCTCTTCGGCGGTTCATAGCTAGAAGAGGACGTCCTTCCACTGTTTATTCTGACAATGGAAAGAATCTTGCGGGCACAGCCAATTTTTTAAAGAATATTGATTGGGAAAAAATTGAAAATTTTGCATCAGAAAAAAGAATTTCCTGGAAATTTAGTCCTCCTGCTGCACCCTGGTGGGGTGGCTTCTGGAGAGGCTGATAGGATTATTGAAGAGTATTTTGAGAAAAGTTCTGGGGAGAGCTTGTTTGAACGAAGAAGAATTGGTCAGTGTTATGCGACACAGAGAGCTTAATTAATTCTCGCCCCTTAACATACCTCTCAGAGGATCCTGATGAACTATCAGCACTTACACCATCTATGTTTCTCCAGGAAATTAGAGGTTGGTGTTCCAGATCTGGACATGATAGATTCAAAAAGATTGAACAAGAGGTGTGCTTATAGACTGAAATTGCGTCAAGATCTGCGAAACCGCTTCAGAAATGAGTATCTAGGGATATTGAAAGATTATTCAAAAGTTAAAAGAGAGTCGTTCATTAAAGAAGGTGATCTCGTTCTAATTGGTGATACCAACAACAAAAGAATCAACTGGCCTCTAGGTAAAGTCACAAGGATGTGTAAAGGAAAAGATGGAAGAGTGCGTGTAGTGGAAGTGAAAACACAATTTGGAAGTGTTATGAGACCAACTCAGAAACTCTATCCGCTAGAAGTGACTACAGCTGACTCTTTGTCATCAACAGAAAGAGATGTAGAGAATGGTTCTTGCCTCGATCAAGATCAAATCCCTGAGGTGCAAGGAGTGCTCCGTTCTCGTTATGGAAGACTTTTGAAACAAACCAAGAGACTTGATAATCCATAAACTATCGTGAACTCATGATTTTTATTATGCTAATTTTGGACTCATATTTGAACTTTTATGGACTTTAATTTTATTTCTTATAGATATTTTTATGTGGTTTTTAGTCTTTTTCAGGACATTTATTCTTACTCTTGTGACTGCTGTTTTGGATTCTTCTACATCTTCGAATCCAAAGGTGGGAGAGTGTCACAAACTCCCATCTTCTTAAAGCGACAGCAGCGCCACCTTTGTAAAATGAACTATAATTGACTCAGAATTAAAAATGGACGCGTAGAAGAAACATACTGAAACTACGCGGTCGAAACTAAAATTGATATAGATGATTAGAAATGCTATTTGTTTAGATTAATTAGTGTCGTGTAATGTCCCGAGTATTTTTGTTATGTGTGCTGTAGAAATTAAAAACATATAAAATTCACAAAAGGACTTTTTATTCATGGATTTGACTTGAAACGATGTGTGGCAGCCCTCCATTGACAAGGTAAGCCATTTTACCTTGATTG
>BMAO01005583.1:0-44293 GCA_019973975.1 Trichonephila clavata | reverse complement strand
TTTTTTGCCCCTTTTTGAACTTGAAATCGTATTTTTTTGGACCTGCAGGTGTAGGACCTGGTGGAGCTGGACCAGGAGGTTATGGACCCGGTGGAGCTGGACCTGGAGGTTACGGACCCGGTGGTTCTGGACCTGGTGGATACGGACCTGGTGGTTCTGGACCTGGTGGATATGGACCTGGAGGTTCTGGACCTGGTGGATAAGGACCTGGTGGTTCTGGACCTGGTGGATATGGACCTGGCGGTTCTGGACCTGGTGGATACGGACCTGGAGGTTCTGGACCTGGTGGATATGGACCTGGAGGCTCTGGACCTGGTGGATACGGACCTGGTGGTTCTGGACCTGGCGGTTCTGGACCTGGTGGATATGGACCTGGTGGCTCTGGACCTGGTGGTGCTGGACCTGGTGGTGCTGGACCTGGTGGTGCTGGACCTGGTGGTGTTGGACCCGGTGGTGTTGGACCCGGTGGTTCTGGACCTGGAGGAGTTGGACCTGGTGGTGCTGGACCTGGTGGTTCTGGTGGTGCTGGAGGAGCAGGAGGTTCAGGAGGAGCAGGTGGAGCAGGAGGATCCGGTGGTACAACAATCATAGAAGACTTGGATATTACAATTGATGGTGCAGATGGCCCGATAACGATTTCAGAAGAATTAACAATTATGGTTCTGGTGCTGGAGGTTCCGGACCCGGTGGTGCTGGACCAGGAGCGTTGGACCTGGTGGCTCTGGACCAGGAGCGTAGGACCTGGTGGTTTGGACCTGGTGGCTCCGGACCAGGAGCGTAGGACCTGGTGGTTATGGGACCAGAGGCGTAGGACCTGGTGTGCTGGTGGACCTTACGGACCTGGTGGTTCCGGACCCGGAGGTGCAGGCGGCGCTGGAGGACCTTATGGACCTGGTGGATGCATATGGACCAGGTGGAGCATACGACCTGGTGGAGCATATGGACCTGGTGGTTCCGGAGGACCCGGTGGTGCTGGTGGACCATACGGACCTGGAGGTGAAGGACCCGGTGGTGTTGGAGGACCATACGGACCTGGAGGTGAAGGTCCCGGTGGTGCTGGAGGACCATACGGACCTGGTGGTGCAGGTGGACCATATGGACCAGGTGGACCCTACGGACCGGGTGGTGCTGGTGGACCATACGGACCAGGTGGACCCTATGGACCTGGAGGAGAAGGGCCAGGTGGCTGGCGACCCTATGGACCCGGAGGTAACAACCATTTCTCTTCTTTTTGAGACGCGTAACATTCATATTCATTTACGCCACTAAAGTGAAAAATGAAAGATGGCGATAGGCTAACGTTGTGATATAATCTTCTTTTGCTGAGGCTCAAAAGGCGAAGCAACGGAATTTTTAAGGCTAGATAGACTCCTAGAACATACGCCCTAAAATTTTCATTTCCTGCATCAAAAACTCACAAATATTAAACAAGACTATTTCGAATCCTTCGAAATCAACACCATAAAAAGTGCAACATGTTCGGTCTTTCTATATGTATATGAAATGAAATTATAAAGCATGAAGAGTTCAAACACCTGTCTGTAACTCAACCAAACAGGTTAGCTTACTTATTTATACATTCTGATTTGGACGCATTAAATCTTATTAGGGTTTTTGAGAGGAAAATAAATATCATTTTCATCAGCATCTGGAATCTCAGTGCTGCCTCCCAAAGTTTTAAAAACAGGCAATTCTGTCTGGCCCTTTTTATAAGTTAAAATCTTTTGGATGCTCCTATGCTTATCGCGACTAATATCTTCTATGTCAAAGGAGTTTTTGAATATATGTTATCTAGCATTTCTTAACTTCTCATGTTCTAAACCTAAGAAACCAAATGGAAAGACAATTGGCAGCCGATTGCAGCACGTAAGTGATTTGTCGATGTTGATTATTCTTGCAACCGCCTCTTCGCAACTTGAACGTTTGTCTTTTTGACACGATACAGGAAGCTTTAATATTTTAGACAGATCAGTACGAAAGTCTTATTTGAGGAGCTTTCATTTTCGATTTTCATATAAGTACATAACAAAGATATAAATTCTCATTTTCGTTCCGTTCTAAACCATTTGGAGTTGTGATCATCTGAAATTTCTTAGATATATTTCTTGCAAAAATGTTAAAATTTTGAAATTCTATCTCACATTTTGAACCAGGTGAATTTTTAATCACTTGGGGACCTTTTGAACGAAAAAAGAAGTAAATAGTTTACTTTTAAAGTGTAAAAGGAAAGGAAAGATTATTTTTAATCGATGAATGGTTCCACGAAAATATCACAATTTAAGTTACAGATCTGACCAGACTTATATTATTAGGGAGTGCATTTAACTGGAAGAGGATATTTATAGAAAACCGTGTCACGTTTCCTCGTTTCTGAGCGATCGGCAACTCCCTCTTCTCAAGAGCGGGCAGATAAATGAGAAATAAAATTTACTTCTGCCAAAGTCTGATATATCCTAAATTCTGTTCTATCGCTTGGAGTTCAATTGAAGGATAATTCCAATTTTTCCCGTGGACGATTTGTGTTCCGTTATCCGATAAAAACTATTTTTTTCTCATTTCGTTTATCATTTTTGCCCCTTTTTGAACTTGAAATCGTATTTTTTTGGACCTGCAGGTGTAGGACCTGGTGGAGCTGGACCCGGAGGTTATGGACCCGGTGGAGCTGGACCTGGAGGTTACGGACCCGGTGGCTCTGGACCTGGTGGATACGGACCCGGTGGTTCTGGACCTGGTGGATACGGACCTGGCGGTTCTGGACCTGGTGGATATGGACCTGGAGGTTCTGGACCTGGTGGATACGGACCTGGTGGTTCTGGACCTGGTGGATATGGACCTGGCGGTTCTGGACCTGGTGGATACGGACCTGGCGGTTCTGGACCTGGTGGATATGGACCTGGAGGCTCTGGACCTGGTGGATACGGACCTGGTGGTTCTGGACCTGGCGGTTCTGGACCTGGTGGATACGGACCTGGTGGCTCTGGACCCGGTGGTGCTGGACCTGGCGGTGCTGGACCTGGTGGTGCTGGACCCGGTGGTGTTGGACCCGGTGGTGTTGGACCCGGTGGTTCTGGACCTGGAGGAGTTGACTGGTGGTGCTGGACCTGGTGGTTCTGGTGGTGCTGGAGGAGCAGGAGGTTCAGGAGGAGCAGGTGGAGCAGGAGGATCCGGTGGTACAACAATCATAGAAGACTTGGATATTACAATTGATGGTGCAGATGGCCCGATAACGATTTCAGAAGAATTAACAATTAGTGGTTCTGGTGCTGGAGGTTCCGGACCCGGTGGTGCTGGACCAGGAGGCGTTGGACCTGGTGGCTCTGGACCAGGAGGCGTAGGACCTGGTGGTTCTGGACCTGGTGGCTCCGGACCAGGAGGCGTAGGACCTGGTGGTTATGGACCAGGAGGCGTAGGACCTGGTGGTGCTGGTGGACCTTACGGACCTGGTGGTTCCGGACCCGGAGGTGCAGGCGGCGCTGGAGGACCTTATGGACCTGGTGGAGCATATGGACCAGGTGGAGCATACGGACCTGGTGGAGCATATGGACCTGGTGGTTCCGGAGGACCCGGTGGTGCTGGTGGACCATACGGACCTGGAGGTGAAGGACCCGGTGGTGTTGGAGGACCATACGGACCTGGAGGTGAAGGTCCCGGTGGTGCTGGAGGACCATACGGACCTGGTGGTGCAGGTGGACCATATGGACCAGGTGGACCCTACGGACCGGGTGGTGCTGGTGGACCATACGGACCAGGTGGACCCTATGGACCTGGAGGAGAAGGGCCAGGTGGTGCTGGCGGACCCTATGGACCGGAGGTAACAACCATTTCTCTTCTTTTTTGAGACGCGTAACATTCATATTCATTTACGCCACTAAAGTGAAAAATGAAAGATGGCGATAGGCTAACGTTGTGATATAATCTTCTTTTGCTGAGGCTCAAAAGGCGAAGCAACGAATTTTTAAGGCTAGATAGACTCCTAGAACATACGCCCTAAAATTTTCATTTCCTGCATCAAAAACTCACAAATATTAAACAAGACTATTTCGAATCCTTCGAAATCAACACCATAAAAAGTGCAACATGTTCGGTCTTTCTATATGTATATGAAATGAAATTATAAAGCATGAAGAGTTCAAACACCTGTCTGTAACTCAACCAAACAGGTTAGCTTACTTATTTATACATTCTGATTTGGGACGCATTAAATCTTATTAGGGTTTTTGAGAGGAAAATAAATATCATTTTCATCAGCATCTGGAATCTCAGTGCTGCCTCCCAAAGTTTTAAAAACAGGCAATTTCTGTCTGGCCCCTTTTTATAAGTTAAAATCTTTTTGGATGCTCCTATGCTTATCGCGACTAATATCTTCTATGTCAAAGGAGTTTTTGAATATATGTTATCTAGCATTTCTTAACTTCTCATGTTCTAAACCTAAGAAACCAAATGGAAAGACAATTGGCAGCCGATTGCAGCACGTAAGTGATTTGTCGATGTTGATTATTCTTGCAACCGCCTCTTCGCAACTTTGAACGTTTGTCTTTTTGACACGATACAGGAAGGCTTTAATATTTTAGACAGATCAGTACGAAAGTCTTATTTGAGGAGCTTTCATTTTCGATTTTCATATAAGTACATAAACAAAGATATAAATTCTCATTTTCGTTCCGTTCTAAACCATTTGGAGTTGTGATCATCTGAAATTTCTTAGATATATTTCTTGCAAAAATGTTAAAATTTTGAAATTCTATCTCACATTTTGAACCAGGTGAATTTTTAATCACTTGGGGACCTTTTGAACGAAAAAAGAAGTAAATAGTTTACTTTTAAAGTGTAAAAGGAAAGGAAAGATTATTTTTAATCGATGAATGGTTCCACGAAAATATCACAATTTAAGTTACAGATCTGACCAGACTTATATTATTAGGGAGTGCATTTAACTGGAAGAGGATATTTATATAGAAAACCGTGTCACGTTTCCTCGTTTCTGAGCGATCGGCAACTCCCTCTTCTCAAGAGCGGGCAGATAAATGAGAAATAAAATTTACTTCTGCCAAAGTCTGATATATCCTAAATTCTGTTCTATCGCTTGGAGTTCAATTGAAGGGATAATTCCAATTTTTCCCGTGGACGATTTGTGTTGCGTTATCCGATAAAAACTATTTTTTTCTCATTTCGTTTATCATTTTTTGCCCCTTTTTGAACTTGAAATCGTATTTTTTTGGACCTGCAGGTGTAGGACCTGGTGGAGCTGGACCCGGAGGTTATGGACCCGGTGGAGCTGGACCTGGAGGTTACGGACCCGGTGGCTCTGGACCTGGTGGATACGGACCCGGTGGTTCTGGACCTGGTGGATACGGACCTGGCGGTTCTGGACCTGGTGGATATGGACCTGGAGGTTCTGGACCTGGTGGATACGGACCTGGTGGTTCTGGACCTGGTGGATATGGACCTGGCGGTTCTGGACCTGGTGGATACGGACCTGGCGGTTCTGGACCTGGTGGATATGGACCTGGAGGCTCTGGACCTGGTGGATACGGACCTGGTGGTTCTGGACCTGGCGGTTCTGGACCTGGTGGATACGGACCTGGTGGCTCTGGACCCGGTGGTGCTGGACCTGGCGGTGCTGGACCTGGTGGTGCTGGACCTGGTGGTGTTGGACCCGGTGGTGTTGGACCCGGTGGTTCTGGATCTGGAGGAGTTGGACCTGGTGGTGCTGGACCTGGTGGTTCTGGTGGTGCTGGAGGAGCAGGAGGTTCAGGAGGAGCAGGTGGAGCAGGAGGATCCGGTGGTACAACAATCATAGAAGACTTGGATATTACAATTGATGGTGCAGATGGCCCGATAACGATTTCAGAAGAATTAACAATTAGTGGTTCTGGTGCTGGAGGTTCCGGACCCGGTGGTGCTGGACCAGGAGGCGTTGGACCTGGTGGCTCTGGACCAGGAGGCGTAGGACCTGGTGGTTCTGGACCTGGTGGCTCCGGACCAGGAGGCGTAGGACCTGGTGGTTATGGACCAGGAGGCGTAGGACCTGGTGGTGCTGGTGGACCTTACGGACCTGGTGGTTCCGGACCCGGAGGTGCAGGCGGCGCTGGAGGACCTTATGGACCTGGTGGAGCATATGGACCAGGTGGAGCATACGGACCTGGTGGAGCATATGGACCTGGTGGTTCCGGAGGACCCGGTGGTGCTGGTGGACCATACGGACCTGGAGGTGAAGGACCCGGTGGTGTTGGAGGACCATACGGACCTGGAGGTGAAGGTCCCGGTGGTGCTGGAGGACCATACGGACCTGGTGGTGCAGGTGGACCATATGGACCAGGTGGACCCTACGGACCGGGTGGTGCTGGTGGACCATACGGACCAGGTGGACCCTATGGACCTGGAGGAGAAGGGCCAGGTGGTGCTGGCGGACCCTATGGACCCGGAGGTAACAACCATTTCTCTTCTTTTTTGAGACGCGTAACATTCATATTCATTTACGCCACTAAAGTGAAAAATGAAAGATGGCGATAGGCTAACGTTGTGATATAATCTTCTTTTGCTGAGGCTCAAAAGGCGAAGCAACGAATTTTTAAGGCTAGATAGACTCCTAGAACATACGCCCTAAAATTTTCATTTCCTGCATCAAAAACTCACAAATATTAAACAAGACTATTTCGAATCCTTCGAAATCAACACCATAAAAAGTGCAACATGTTCGGTCTTTCTATATGTATATGAAATGAAATTATAAAGCATGAAGAGTTCAAACACCTGTCTGTAACTCAACCAAACAGGTTAGCTTACTTATTTATACATTCTGATTTGGGACGCATTAAATCTTATTAGGGTTTTTGAGAGGAAAATAAATATCATTTTCATCAGCATCTGGAATCTCAGTGCTGCCTCCCAAAGTTTTAAAAACAGGCAATTTCTGTCTGGCCCCTTTTTATAAGTTAAAATCTTTTTGGATGCTCCTATGCTTATCGCGACTAATATCTTCTATGTCAAAGGAGTTTTTGAATATATGTTATCTAGCATTTCTTAACTTCTCATGTTCTAAACCTAAGAAACCAAATGGAAAGACAATTGGCAGCCGATTGCAGCACGTAAGTGATTTGTCGATGTTGATTATTCTTGCAACCGCCTCTTCGCAACTTTGAACGTTTGTCTTTTTGACACGATACAGGAAGGCTTTAATATTTTAGACAGATCAGTACGAAAGTCTTATTTGAGGAGCTTTCATTTTCGATTTTCATATAAGTACATAAACAAAGATATAAATTCTCATTTTCGTTCCGTTCTAAACCATTTGGAGTTGTGATCATCTGAAATTTCTTAGATATATTTCTTGCAAAAATGTTAAAATTTTGAAATTCTATCTCACATTTTGAACCAGGTGAATTTTTAATCACTTGGGGACCTTTTGAACGAAAAAAGAAGTAAATAGTTTACTTTTAAAGTGTAAAAGGAAAGGAAAGATTATTTTTAATCGATGAATGGTTCCACGAAAATATCACAATTTAAGTTACAGATCTGACCAGACTTATATTATTAGGGAGTGCATTTAACTGGAAGAGGATATTTATATAGAAAACCGTGTCACGTTTCCTCGTTTCTGAGCGATCGGCAACTCCCTCTTCTCAAGAGCGGGCAGATAAATGAGAAATAAAATTTACTTCTGCCAAAGTCTGATATATCCTAAATTCTGTTCTATCGCTTGGAGTTCAATTGAAGGGATAATTCCAATTTTTCCCGTGGACGATTTGTGTTGCGTTATCCGATAAAAACTATTTTTTTCTCATTTCGTTTATCATTTTTTGCCCCTTTTTGAACTTGAAATCGTATTTTTTTGGACCTGCAGGTGTAGGACCTGGTGGAGCTGGACCCGGAGGTTATGGACCCGGTGGAGCTGGACCTGGAGGTTACGGACCCGGTGGCTCTGGACCTGGTGGATACGGACCCGGTGGTTCTGGACCTGGTGGATACGGACCTGGCGGTTCTGGACCTGGTGGATATGGACCTGGAGGTTCTGGACCTGGTGGATACGGACCTGGTGGTTCTGGACCTGGTGGATATGGACCTGGCGGTTCTGGACCTGGTGGATACGGACCTGGCGGTTCTGGACCTGGTGGATATGGACCTGGAGGCTCTGGACCTGGTGGATACGGACCTGGTGGTTCTGGACCTGGCGGTTCTGGACCTGGTGGATACGGACCTGGTGGCTCTGGACCCGGTGGTGCTGGACCTGGCGGTGCTGGACCTGGTGGTGCTGGACCCGGTGGTGTTGGACCCGGTGGTGTTGGACCCGGTGGTTCTGGACCTGGAGGAGTTGGACCTGGTGGTGCTGGACCTGGTGGTTCTGGTGGTGCTGGAGGAGCAGGAGGTTCAGGAGGAGCAGGTGGAGCAGGAGGATCCGGTGGTACAACAATCATAGAAGACTTGGATATTACAATTGATGGTGCAGATGGCCCGATAACGATTTCAGAAGAATTAACAATTAGTGGTTCTGGTGCTGGAGGTTCCGGACCCGGTGGTGCTGGACCAGGAGGCGTTGGACCTGGTGGCTCTGGACCAGGAGGCGTAGGACCTGGTGGTTCTGGACCTGGTGGCTCCGGACCAGGAGGCGTAGGACCTGGTGGTTATGGACCAGGAGGCGTAGGACCTGGTGGTGCTGGTGGACCTTACGGACCTGGTGGTTCCGGACCCGGAGGTGCAGGCGGCGCTGGAGGACCTTATGGACCTGGTGGAGCATATGGACCAGGTGGAGCATACGGACCTGGTGGAGCATATGGACCTGGTGGTTCCGGAGGACCCGGTGGTGCTGGTGGACCATACGGACCTGGAGGTGAAGGACCCGGTGGTGTTGGAGGACCATACGGACCTGGAGGTGAAGGTCCCGGTGGTGCTGGAGGACCATACGGACCTGGTGGTGCAGGTGGACCATATGGACCAGGTGGACCCTACGGACCGGGTGGTGCTGGTGGACCATACGGACCAGGTGGACCCTATGGACCTGGAGGAGAAGGGCCAGGTGGTGCTGGCGGACCCTATGGACCCGGAGGTAACAACCATTTCTCTTCTTTTTTGAGACGCGTAACATTCATATTCATTTACGCCACTAAAGTGAAAAATGAAAGATGGCGATAGGCTAACGTTGTGATATAATCTTCTTTTGCTGAGGCTCAAAAGGCGAAGCAACGAATTTTTAAGGCTAGATAGACTCCTAGAACATACGCCCTAAAATTTTCATTTCCTGCATCAAAAACTCACAAATATTAAACAAGACTATTTCGAATCCTTCGAAATCAACACCATAAAAAGTGCAACATGTTCGGTCTTTCTATATGTATATGAAATGAAATTATAAAGCATGAAGAGTTCAAACACCTGTCTGTAACTCAACCAAACAGGTTAGCTTACTTATTTATACATTCTGATTTGGGACGCATTAAATCTTATTAGGGTTTTTGAGAGGAAAATAAATATCATTTTCATCAGCATCTGGAATCTCAGTGCTGCCTCCCAAAGTTTTAAAAACAGGCAATTTCTGTCTGGCCCCTTTTTATAAGTTAAAATCTTTTTGGATGCTCCTATGCTTATCGCGACTAATATCTTCTATGTCAAAGGAGTTTTTGAATATATGTTATCTAGCATTTCTTAACTTCTCATGTTCTAAACCTAAGAAACCAAATGGAAAGACAATTGGCAGCCGATTGCAGCACGTAAGTGATTTGTCGATGTTGATTATTCTTGCAACCGCCTCTTCGCAACTTTGAACGTTTGTCTTTTTGACACGATACAGGAAGGCTTTAATATTTTAGACAGATCAGTACGAAAGTCTTATTTGAGGAGCTTTCATTTTCGATTTTCATATAAGTACATAAACAAAGATATAAATTCTCATTTTCGTTCCGTTCTAAACCATTTGGAGTTGTGATCATTTGAAATTTCTTAGATATATTTCTTGCAAAAATGTTAAAATTTTGAAATTCTATCTCACATTTTGAACCAGGTGAATTTTTAATCACTTGGGGACCTTTTGAACGAAGAAAGAAGTAAATAGTTTAATTTTAAAGTGTAAAAGGAAAGGAAAGATTATTTTTAATCGATGAATGGTTCCACGAAAATATCACAATTTAAGTTACAGATCTGACCAGACTTATATTATTAGGGAGTGCATTTAACTGGAAGAGGATATTTATAGAAAACCGTGTCACGTTTCCTCGTTTCTGAGCGATCGGCAACTCCCTCTTCTCAAGAGCGGGCAGATAAATGAGAAATAAAATTTACTTCTGCCAAAGTCTGATATATCCTAAATTCTGTTCTATCGCTTGGAGTTCAATTGAAGGGATAATTCCAATTTTTCCCGTGGACGATTTATGTTGCGTTATCCGATTAAAACTATTTTTTTCTCATTTCGTATATCATTTTTTGCCCCTTTTTGAACTTGAAATCGTATTTTTTTGGACCTGCAGGTGTAGGACCTGGTGGAGCTGGACCCGGAGGTTATGGACCCGGTGGAACTGGACCTGGAGGTTACGGACCCGGTGGCTCTGGACCTGGTGGATACGGACCCGGTGGTTCTGGACCTGGTGGATACGGACCTGGCGGTTCTGGACCTGGTGGATATGGACCTGGAGGTTCTGGACCTGGTGGATACGGACCTGGTGGTTCTGGACCTGGTGGATATGGACCTGGCGGTTCTGGACCTGGTGGATACGGACCTGGCGGTTCTGGACCTGGTGGATATGGACCTGGAGGCTCTGGACCTGGTGGATACGGACCTGGTGGTTCTGGACCTGGCGGTTCTGGACCTGGTGGATACGGACCTGGTGGCTCTGGACCCGGTGGTGCTGGACCTGGAGGTGCTGGACCTGGTGGTGCTGGACCCGGTGGTGTTGGACCCGGTGGTGTTGGACCCGGTGGTTCTGGACCTGGAGGAGTTGGACCTGGTGGTGCTGGACCTGGTGGTTCTGGTGGTGCTGGAGGAGCAGGAGGTTCAGGAGGAGCAGGTGGAGCAGGAGGATCCGGTGGTACAACAATCATAGAAGACTTGGATATTACAATTGATGGTGCAGATGGGCCGATAACGATTTCAGAAGAATTAACAATTGGCGGTCCTGGTGCTGGAGGTTCTGGACCCGGTGGTGCTGGACCAGGAGGCGTTGGACCTGGTGGCTCTGGACCAGGAGGCGTAGGACCAGGTGGCTCTGGACCAGGAGGCATAGGACCTGGTGGTTCTGGACCAGGAGGCGTAGGACCTGGTGGTGCTGGTGGACCTTACGGACCTGGAGGTTCAGGCGGCGCTGGGGGGCCTTATGGAGCTGGTGGATCTTATGGTCCTGGAGGAGGATATGGACCTGGAAGTGCAGGAGGACTATATGGACCTGGAAGTGTTGGTGGACCATATGGACCTGGAAGTCCCGGAGGAGCTTTTGGACCGGGTTCTGGTGGATCTTATTATCCTAGCTCGCGTGTTCCCGATATGGTGAATGGTATAATGCGTTCTATGGAAGGATCTGGTTTTAACTACCAAATGTTTGGTAATATGCTATCTCAATATTCGTCTGGCTCAGGAACATGCAATCCAAATAATGTAAATGTTTTAATGGATGCCTTGTTAGCGGCTTTGCACTGTCTAAGTAACCACGGCTCACCATCTTTTGCACCTTATCCAACTCCGGCTGCTATGAGTGCATATTCTAATTCTGTCGGAAAAATGTTTAGTTACTAAGCCTATTCTTTCTTATGTTTTAAATGCTTTTGAAAATGTTTTAATAATCCTGAAAAATTACTGTAGAAGAAATAATAAATATTTTTTAGCAGATTTATATGTTTTGTGTTTTTAACTATTTAGTCTAATTCTTTTTTTAGTACGCATAATTAATTTCAATTCTCTTCAAACTCCTGTATTCTTTGAAAAGTTTAAAACTTTTTGTTATTTTTTACCATCTTTTATGCTATTAAAAATAGGAGTTAAATTTATTAATAATTGACTTTTTTAAAAATTCCGTTAGAATGACGCTTGAATTACATTTTCACTGATAAAAGTTTAAAATGCTTTTTCAATTTTCTTTCGGCACTTCACATTCGTTGATTTTTTTATCAGTAATTTTATTAGAGCTTCGTAAATCCTTCACTTAAATGGTCTAAAAATCAATTTTTTAAAGAAAAAAATGAATATGTTTTAGCCTTTTAAAACACCATAGATATTAATATTAATACAAATGCATAAATTGTGAGGCATCTAGAGCAGCGATACTAAACCTGTGGGCCGCGGCCCGCATATGCCTCACCGGACCTTTCTGGGTGGCCCAACCTGGGCCCATTTCACTAACAAATTAAATCACTTAAGAACAATTCATTAATTATTTAGCAAGAAACCATTCATTCAATCAATCAAATATATCAAATTTGCTATCAACGTCGTGTTAGTAAAAATTGCGAGATAATTTTTTAATTCTGTAACTGTTCTGACATTTCTGAGTGGCCCAGTCATGGCCCATTGCAGTACCTATATATATTAAAAATTTTACAAGGCATTCTATCAATGAATCAATAATATATATCAAATTTTTTTCGATGTCGTGCTGGTACGAATCGCGAGATAACTTTTTTTGACATGAATACGTCTTTAAAATTGGTTTCATAATCGGGGGCAATAAAAAAGAAACGTATCATAGCAAAATCAAGGGATACAGTTGTGACGGATCTATCGGTGTGGTTTCATTAATCCTCTTGGCAAATCTTTGGTTTATCAATTCGAGTTTATTCACAACCAAACCTCTGAAGAAGAAACTTTGTTTATTCAAATTAGGTCGGTTGTATATATTCTAGGTTTTCAAACTAGAGGTAGAGTAAGTGAGCAGATAGGATAGATTGCTACTGATCAGGTATTATACCATTCTATAGCACATATCAAATATTTGATAAGTGAAAGAATTTAAGTGATGATTGGTCAATAATGTTTAATTAGAAATAGGGATAGATAATAGGAATAGTAAATTTGATCCTGAAATAAGAGGGTCGAAATTTAAAGTCTTCTCATAATTCCACATCTCGTTATTAATCCACATATTGCTTAGATTGAGTAAATCTCTTCTTGTTTAAATTGTTTGAATTGTGTGATCAATAAATAGAATGATTTTTCACATGGCTAGTCTCCCTTCTCTTCCTCCCACATCTCTAGGGGGAATGAGAGAACATTTCATTTCTTCACAAAAGCGTCCAACTTTTTCCAACCCTAAGATAGGAGTCGCAGCAAATTTTGGGGTCTTGCCTGAATTTTTTTTTTTTTTATGGATTCGAAAATGTGGCAAAATTCTTGTCAAGTATTGACAATAACATAGCATACTATAAGATACCCGTAAATTTTTGGCTGGCGCCTACCTGAAGGGTCATCTCTTAGGACGGGCACTGAAATGGTTTGAGGTTTTTGGGTTTTCGTTTGTAAGTGGCACTGTAACAGATTTTGCAGAATTAAAGCAGACGTTAACGGAAAGTTTTCCGGTGGTTCGAAATAGATCGGGAATTAGAGACTGAGTTTTACTCGTTGCAACAAGTTAGGGGTCAGGCTCCGTCAGATTTTATTTAGAAATTGCTAAAGATACAAAAAAAAACCCATTAGAATTAAAAATGCCCGAGGAGAATTTATTGAACCATATTATTATGAGACTCGCGCCCCAGGTAATGGATTACGTAGAAGACACGAACCCCACAACAAAGGCACAATTGCAGCAATTAGTCGCACATTACGAAGAAAGGCTTGGGAGTCAAGTGACCCAGATTTCAACCAATAATTCTGAAAGAAGTGAATGGGATTCGAGAAGGAGGTAGCCCAGCAGTCGTTTGGAAGGAAACGGGCGGAAGAGAGGTGTTGATTATAGACGAATGGATGCGGGGGGGATGAATGTGGATTCGAATGTTCAATATCGTAGAGGTGCAACAAATCAAGGGCTGGAGAACAGAATCAGAAATCATCAAGGTGATTATGTCGCAAGGGGTCGCAATGATTTCCTAAAGGGAGGTTCAAATAATGATTGGGCCAGAGAGGGTTGAAGAAATAGTGGAAATTTAAACTGTTTGGGCGATCGATATGAAGGAGTTGATCGATCGCAGGTTGAAGTAAACCCTCCTAGTAGGATTGCTGTTTTACGATTAACTCCACTTGACCTTCCGTACGTGCCAATACTATTACATGAAACATTTATAAAAGAATAATGGGATACGGGTGCCGACAAATTATTTATTTCGGAAGAAATATATAGAGCATATTTTTCATATTGGCCGAAAAACAGGTCGAATGCCGAGATTGTGACTGCCCAGGGTGCAAAATGTACGAATTTAGGAATGGTTGAATAACAAATCAGGATTAGATAGTTCACGAAAACGGGGAATTTCCACGTGTTGCGGAGATGCATTACCCATGCATCGTGGGCATTGATTCCATACAGGTATCCAAAACAGTGTTAGACTTTGATAAAAAAAATCGTTAATCATTCCGGATTCTAAAATTAAAGAGGTACCAGTAGCAGAGGAGTCCGTTGAGATTGATTTCTCTAATACGAAGTTGGGTGACCAACAAAAAGAGGAATTAAAAAGTTGTTTAATAATTTTAAGAGGCATTTTTTCAGATAAACTGGAGCTTATACATGTTTTGTATCATGAAATAGATACAGGTGAAGAGGAGCCCGTGTTTTGAGGGCGTATCGGTATGATAGGGTGAAGCCATAGATTATCATGTAAATAAGATGATGGAGGAAGGTACGATTATACCTATTCAGTCTCCCTGTGCATCTCCCGTAGTGTTTTGTCGTAAAAATAATGGCTTGCCCCCAGATTCTATAGAAGCTTACAAATTCGCGACATATTCTCGCAAGTTGAACTAAATATCTAAATATCCTAGGGATCATCTATCGCTCATTGATTATTCGATCACAAATACCCTCCACACCAGAATTATGTCCACTTTGGACAGAATTCGGGATATTTTCAGTTAGCGGTAAACCCTAAGGATATTATTAAGTCGGCCTTTGTGACAAAAAAATGGTACATTTTCGTTCACTCGCATGTCATTTAGTCTTTCGGGAGTGGCTCCGAATTTTCAAGAAGCTATTGATATAATTCTTAAATCTAATCTGAGACGTTTCGAGAGTGTATATATGGACGACGTCATCATATCGTCTCAATCGTTTACACACCACGTAAAACATCCAAGGGAAGTTTTTAAATTATTACAAGAAACAGGTTTGACTTTAAACCAAGAGAAATGCCACCTGCGAAAAAATTGAAATATTAGGGTCTTGTCATTTTTAAAGGGGGGGGGGTTGAACTTATGAAACGAAAGTAAAAACGATTGCGGAGATGAAACCTCCAAAGAATGCTCGAGAGGTAGCAACATTTTTGTGAGTGACAGGGTGGTATCAGAAATTTATTAAGGATTACGCAGATCTTTGTGAACACCTGTATACGATGAAAAGAAAAAAGATTAAATGTGTTAGGTCAGATGAAGCGCAGGCAGCTTTTGATCGCATCAAAAAAGCCGTTACAGAAACTATCGGATTTCAACAATCCATTTTACTTGTTTACGGGTGCAAGTGCAGTAGGAGTTGGTGCAGTTTTGAAGCAGCAACAGAGACCCATTGCATATGCATCTGGATAGGGCGGAAAGTAATTTTGCAGTCACGGAAAGGAGTCTTTGGCGGTCATATGGGCGTTGAACTTATATCACACATATTTCGGGTCACTGCCGGTGAAAGTCATAACAGACCACGCAGAGTTAACAAATTTAACGAACGGAAAAAATTTGTCCAGTAGGTTGGTAAGGTGGGCTTTCAAGTTAGCAGAGTTCAACGTGGAATGGGAATATCGCCCAGGAACTCAGAACGAGGGGGCGAATTTGTTGTCAAGAAACCCAGTTGAATGCATAGCTGGATCGAAGATATCTTGTGCGGTTATTACGTCATTGCTGTTGTCGTCGAGGGAATAATTAATTGAGGAACAGAGAAATAACCCCGAATTAGGTCATATTTATAGATTTTTAGAAAATCCAGAGGATAGCTCAGTTAGCGCGGCAGTCTGAGAGAATTGGTCTCACGATTTTAAGTTAATCGACGGATTATTATTCTACGCGAAATATAATACCAATCTTGGAGAACTAAAAGCCTATGTTCCGCGAAATCTTCGGAAAGATGTTATACGTCTGGTCAAGTCAATGTCAGTACACCTCGGTAAAAAGAAAACTTAATTCAAAATGATTCATATTATTTTCCTTTCATTGCGAAATATATATAAATATGTTGCAACGTGTAACTTGTGCCAACGTATCAATTATAAAAACGTGTTACCAGCTTGTCGCTTAATACCTATAGTAACGAATTATCCAAACGGAATAGTTTCATTAGATTTATTAGGCCCCTACCCAGCTACTAGACCGGAACGATATAAATTTATTTTAGTGATAACAGACAATTTCTCTAAGTGGGTTGCAATTGTACCCTTAAGAAAAGCCTCAGCTAAAGCAATTGCGAATGCCTTATTCGAAAATTATCTATCTCTTTATGGAGATCATATAAAAATGATTAATGATAATGGTCCCCAATGTATATCCGAGATCTTAGAGCACATATGTCACAGGTTGAACATAAAGCATTTAAAAACAGTCGTGTATAAACCGCAAAAGAATGAAACTGAGGGTGTTAATAGATTTTCTACAAATGATTTCTAGTTTTGTAGAAGACAATCATGAAAACTGAGACCAATTTGTCAAGGAGTTCGCGCATGCTATCAGAACGGCTGTTCACGCGCGGCCGAACTATTTTTAGGTCGAAAATTTATAACTCCATTTCTCTAAGAATCTGGTGATGTTAACGGACGGAACAGACTTGGTGTGTGGTAATATCCATGGAAATTATTTGAGGAGGCGAGGCAGAATACTACGATTCAACAGGAAAGATGAACAAACTATTGGAATAAAAGAAGACGATAGGGGAACGTTAAAGTTAACGATCTGGTATTGGTACAAATGCATCCCATGAGCTCTGCTAGTAAAAAGGATAGTGGGCTAGTTCAAACCTAAATTTAAAGGTCCATATGAGGTTTTGAAAGTCGAAAATAACAACGTGGTTATTTGGAAAATGGGCAAACAGATAGCGGCGAATGGAGATCGGGTAAGGATTTATCACCCAAGAGAAAGGAAAGAGGGTGATGTGGAGACGGTAGGATTAGATGGTAATAGATGTAGGGCAGCACAAGCAGAAAATGAGAATGGTAACAGCGCAAGGTAGAAACTGAGGGCAGTATAGGTGCAGCCAGGGAGAAGAGCAATAATGTGGAGCAATGGCGAGATAAGCAAAGGTTGAGCGAAGATTCTGCTTATTCTTCCATGAATCAGTAGCAGCATATACAAAAACAGAAGCAACAGAGAAGAGAAGCCTTCCTTCGTCATTGATGGAAGAGCATGTTATTCAAAGAAGGCCCCAGGGGAATTACAAATGGAGAAATATGAGAGTGCCATCTTCAATTCCGTCAAGGCCATCAACAAAAAAGAGGACCAGGGGAGAAGAAGTCAATGAAAGGCAGGGCCAATCCAGGAAATCCAGTCGCTGTTCGTCATGAGCAGTTGTAGCAGCCGATGAAACATCAGACCGTTCCAGACAAGTCCAGCCTGGGACATCAAGCCCTTATAAGCTGCGTAATCGACGTCAGTTCAGTGTGTAACAAAACCTACCCGTCTACCCTGTGGCACGGCTAAATGTGTAGGAGGAAGTGAAGACATGATTCGACATGTAAATTTAAAATTATTTATTTAGCACTTTAATTATCTCAAAATCAATTCAATGAATCAGAACAAATAAGATGTTTCCGATTAGCTAGCAGAGGTAAGGAGACGAGAGTCACATTTTTGGAGAATACTACTAATAATTGATCCTCTTTGTCTTCCTACCTTAATACTTCACTTCAATCTTCTACCGAAATATTGATTTAAACTGTACATATGTAACTAATGTCCACTTAAACCACTTCTAATACCTGAGCTGTAGGTCGTCTTCTTATCTTTTAATGCATAATCGTTCAATCTCTTTATAATTCCAACTTCCTAGATTTATTCTCTCAGATTGACTTACTAACATTCTTCCGAATATCTCTTCTACTTATATCTCACTTTGTCACACTTTAAGATAACTGGGACGTGAAGGTACTTTAAATTTTGCATTTTTTTATTTTACTTTTAAAAAATAAAGGGCATTTTTCTGCTTATATAGATGTATTACTTATGAGAATTCGATCAAAAGAACGCTAGAAAATTGAATTTTAATATTGTAAACAAATGTGATGTAACTGTGATTCAGGCTCACTTTCTTCAAAAACCGTTTACAATCAATATATAATTGTAAAAAACTAATTTTTCGATTCGAATAATGTAATTTTTCTATGTAATATATTCGAATTTCTTGAAAATTGTACATTTTTTGTGCAAAAATTACGGAAAATTTAAATAACTTGTTACAAAATTTTGAAAAAAAAAAACTTTGTTTTTTGAAATGTTAATTATGTTCAGTTTTGCATTTATAAATACTCAGTTTAATTTTTAAATTATAACTCAATAGGATATAGTACAAAGTAGATTTTGTGGATTATTCTAAATTAAATGCACAACTTAAAAAATAGACATTTCGTTTTTCCTAACTGCTTATTGTTAACATTTGAATGCTCTTGAATAACTTTATATGTTTATTACTTTTGGTTTTACAGTAAAATAAATAAATATTCATATTTGCGAATACAAAAAAAGACATTCTTTTGTTATAATTATTAAAAACAAAGTTCCATTTAAATTAGATATCAAATTAACTTCGTAAATTCATCAAATACATTTTTTTGTGTATTTTTATAACAATAAAAATATTTGTAAGGAATTTTGTAATATCCTGTAATGGTGATGTTCAAAGTGAAGTAAAAATACTAAAACTTATAGACATAAAACTTCGGTATTTTAATTGGAAGAAGATGTGAATCAATGATAACAAATATTGATGAAGTAGGGAAAGGGTAATTAAAAAGACTTCTAAAGAATTTAAAATTTTAAACTTACAATTTAAAAACTGAGAAATGATGCAAAATAATCCAACTAACAATGGTATGACTTTATATTGTATTAAAAATATTATTTTATAAATCATAGATAAAAATATCTTTATTTGCAATATTCTCAAAACGCATTTTTTTGATGATTTCGGTACACTTTCCTCAAAATCTACTTTACCTATAGTGATGATATCTTGTATAATACAAGATTAACAAATCTGTAACAAAGTGAATGAATTCGTTTTCATATAAGCATTCAGAAATTTCAGGTATAGCACAATTTCTGCATAAAATTTAAAGGAAATTTGAATCACTAAATTTAAAATTGTTTTTACTTTTTATAAATTTATATTTTAAAATTTCATTTCGTTAATTTTATGAATTGTTATGCTTACAAAAACTCCGTGAAATTTTATAGCTATATATGCAGTAGATTTTGTGCAAAGTGTACTTAAAGGTAAGAACATGCTTGAAAATTAAAAAAAATAGTTATTAATTAATTATTGTCCTTACAGATTTATTTGTAAGTTAAAATGATTTTTGTTTACATTAAGTACATAAATATACAGATAATTCAACGTAAAAATTTTATTTCCGTTGCTTTAAATTTAAGTAAGTCAGAACCATTTAAAGTTGGTGCAAAAAAGTTCATTTTTCCTTCTCGCAGACGTCCCAGTGACCTTAACTAACTAACCTTTCTAGCAAGCGAACCTTAAACTTAATTTGCATATCACGGTTTCTTCTCAAGAGAAGGTTATTGTTTTTCACAGCCCAAAGATTTATCCAGAGGGTTAGTTGAAGGACGCGTATAGATCCGTCACAGCCCCCTCCGTGAAGAAAACATGATTTATCAGAGGGTCTTAAGAACCCGATAGAAATTACCTTGAAGAATTTAACAATCAAAAACTATCGACAATATTATAAATTTAACTCACTACATCTTTAAAAATTTAAATGCACGACAACATGCAAAAACGTCTAATCTAAAGGTTATTATGCTGTTTAATGGAAACATCCAGTACAAAGAGTCCCTGCAGTGCATCCCATTTACGCGAGAACCAAGGGGAAAACCTCGAAAGAACCACAAAAAGCCTTGGTTATGCACTTTATTTAATTTATATACAATATTATAACATACAATATTTCTTCATAAAACAATTATTTTCAAGACATCTTAGGTATCAGGGTCAGCCACCCTGAAATGAACACTGGATCACTAACATATCAACAACAAAAAATATGACATTACATAAACATCTTGACAGCATTCAATTTTCATATACCTATATGTATAATATCAATTATTTTAAATGCATACGTTTTCATATAAATAAATACCACATTTGGTTTCCGTTTTACAAAACTCCCCATCCATTCGCGTTGCGTTGTTAGTTTTATTATTAGTTTTCTTAATTACGCCACGTCCCAAAACCAGATAATATATACCTATATACTTCAATATATACGTACAAATATATACAATTTTCAAACATACCATATATTATAAACAAACAATACAAGTAATTCTCACATAAAAGCCACGTCTTATTTTGTAACAAAACAAATGCAAATAAACAAAGGTTCTCCACAATTTGCATTGCACAATTGCATTCCAAATTTTTTGTGCCACAATATCATTTTCCATATTAAATTTCAAAGAAAAAGAAAAATGCACTCAAATCAGTGACAACTTTTATACAGATAAACATTTTAAGAAAAAAATGAGACTCGCTCAGTGAAAATGATCTGAACTGTCTATCAATAAAAAAAATTTTAAAAAAAACTGTACAACCTGGCAATTTATCCTTAAATCTATTCTGTGTGAGAGGAGACTTTCACTAGGGCTTCCAAGTTGATGGATCTCAGGCTAAGGCGGTTCTCCCATAGATCTTGCAAACGTGGACTTCTCCGCTCCGCACAGGCTTCTTGAATATGTCTCTTTTTAGTCCAGTCATCTTAGGGTTTCGCTGCGGAATGAGAGATAATAAGCTGAAAACTCGTATATACCTTTATTTTGGCATTCTAAAAGTTGTCTCAAAAGTCTCATAAAATCTCGTGACCGCGTCTTAAGATATTCAAGGTCAAAGGTCAAAAAATTCAGTTTTTTGCAAATATCTCGTTTCCTATGTGGCTTAATGTTATTTACATTTATTATAAATATTGTAGAGAATAAAAATTTCTATAACTTCAATTGAAATAATTTTTTATACATAAACCGTTTTGAGATAGAGGGCGCTGAATACTCAGCGCTTAGTTATCAACAGCAGAATGAAAGGTCGACCGTTAGTGACATGATATAATACGCTGTATATAGTCTATTAACCTTAAAAATATACATAGTTATGAACATTTGGCCTTTTTATTAATTATTACAATACATTTAGTAATAGATTTCATTAAACAAGTATATGTTTCTTTTATAACTAACTTTTGAACTACACTGTGCGTGTAGTTCAAAAGTTGTTGACAGATATGCTTAAAGTATTTTTTAATTATATTCTATTATTTTCTATACTAGTTACATTTAAAGTATAGAAAACAAGTAAGGTAAGTAATTTTTAATTATATTTTTACTTAGAAAGAGAGAGAGAAATATATCGTTTTATACAATTATTACAATTGAAATTCGGATGTAAAGAGGTTTTACAAAAATTTTAATTATAAGACGAATATGAATGTTAATTTTTTACCTCTTATTCTTCATTGTCTTTCGATCACTCGAAAATTTGCAATTATTTCTCATTATTTTCGTTGTCAAGGATATTTTTCTCCAAATCTTGAAGGATTTCGGAATCAAAAGTACAATCTTCATCAAGATCCCTCTCGTATCATGAAACATTGAAGCAAGCTTGCCCATTACACTGGACACAAGCTGAAGAACATTGAAACTCCGATTTCCTACATCCACAGCGTGGACCACAACCATTTTTGCAGTCGCAAAATATGGTATTGAGTAATTCATCTGGAGCAGGCGGAGATTATCAATACTGTTCTCAGATTTTGGAGCATTTTATATCGCCAACAAGACTCGTAATCCATTTTCATGCAATGTTTGTACAGGACAGTTTTCTTCCTTGAGCTAGTTGATCCAAGTTCGGAAGATCCTCTAATATTCTAATTAAAGTTTTTTTCCCTTTTTTAAAAAGTGCAGATGTTGTATCACAGCCACTAAATGCGTGCAGAAACAAAATATGCTTTTTACAATGAGGATATTTATTAAAACTTTTGGAAAAGTATATTTGAGTTTTAACATTCCCTTTGCCAACTTTTTTAAAGAATACTTCTTTTTGATGCGCTTCAGTACGTCCAATTAAAATGACGAGCAATTCAATATCTTCTACTATGACGGCAGTCCTGTGATGTTCCGATTCTCCAATAGCTGTTTCTACGATAAGAACATCTGCATCATCTTTGGCCTGTTTTATCGTGATATCAACATATTCTAATTTCCCAATCAACATGTTAATAAAAAGATTTTTATTACATCGATTCGACAAAAAATTCTCTTGGCTAATTGATACTATCATTGTTTCGTCGAAACAAACATCATTCGATTTTGATAAAGTGGGAGTTCTTCTTAGCTGTTCAATTGCTTTTAAGTTTTTGCTATAGTTCGACTATCCATCAAATACAGCTACAATTTCAGAACCATAATGTTTTTGTGAATATTTTACGTATTTATCTAAAATTATTGAAAAAGTATCGTCTTTACTCCATACGATGCGATACAAAAGGAAACCCACCATGAATAATGTATGTTACATTATTTTCATCGAGGTCAAAATCTAAAGGAGTCATATTGTCATATAATGTCGCTTTCGTGGTTTTTCTCATGCCATCATTATCAAATAAAGTTGATGGATATGGACTTAGTTCATTTTGGAGATATTCTTGAATAATACGTTCAAACTATTTGCTTACAGTTATTATTTGGAAGAGTAGCAATGGATCAATTGGAACTCTAAAACCGTTAATTTTGACAGATTTGTTGACAATCGAAAGCGGTAAAACCTTATCGGATCGTTTTAACTTTATTTCATTAAATTTTAAACCAGTTATCTTTACCATTGATTGTAATCCGATTTCATGGGCTTTGTGACAGTTAATTTGATCATTTCCAACTATTATAGAAACTCTAAATATACCAATTGTTGCGTATTTGGAAAGGGATTATGAAGTGTAAGCCATTCAACTAGTTTACTTACATCAGTATTATCTCTTTTTACTCTTGAATCCTTAGCATCAACGTGTTTTTCTGTAGAGTCTAAAGAAATTGTACAAAACTTCTCTATCTCGTCACAAATTGTATTTGTAGCGTACATAGCAAACACCCATTTACATAAAACACTTTTTTGCGTACTTCGACCACGAGATACTCCCCCTTCTGTCTTCATAGATTTCATTAGACTTTCTTGGATAACCATATATGTCCATGTACCAGAATTAAATTTCTCTGTTCATTTCACGGTGAAGAATCCATTTTTAAAGTTCTTAAAAGTCTGTCCATCCATTTTATTTTCTAAATCGTTCATATCTTGAAGATATAAATGTGCAGACTTCGCATATAAAAAATGCCCACTAGCGTGAAAATATGGCAGCATTCTTCGTACAGCATTAAGATGTTCTTTGAAAAGTTCCCAGTCTTTCAGCGCGAATAAAGTCGAGTGCTATTGATACAATTTCGAAATATTGTACCCATAATTGTGCTGTAGGACCTCGAGCTTTTAATTCATTCAGTTAATTCTGAAATTGATCAATAAATAAGTTTGATTTTCCTACACACCCTTCAATGCCTTCATAGAAAACATTTCGGTAATTGATCTGTACTCCATTTAAAACACAATCTTCAATCTTCTTGTCTTCGAAGATTATCATTGACAATACAAGCCGTAACAATGTATGACCTCTGATACTTCTTGAATAAGCGTGACCATTCACCATTTTGTCGACTGAATTCGTAGCATATATTTTACCTAGAGCTTATTTGAGTCCACTTCCGTCCATTATATATCCAATCGATCCAAGAAAGGACATGAGCATATGAAATCCTCCTAATTTAACAACTATCTTACATAATTCTGAGTTAGCATCCGACGCAGCTACTATTTCACGTGCTTTAGAGTAGAGAGGTTGATCAAAAGTAATTAAACACGTTTTTTGGCCATGTAACTTGGCAATATTTGCAGCGCAATGTAAAGTAGTATAAATTGTGTCTACGTTACTGGCAGGATGATCAATAAAAGGAAGAAACATGATCTGAGAAGTAGAAAAATCCTTATTATTTTTAGTGAGCTGTTCGAGAAAGCCATTCCACCCAGATAATGATGAAATATTCTTCCACTTTCCGTATAACCACAAAAAATCAATACCGTTTAAATTCTTTTCTGTTAATGCTTGATCACCATGTAGATTTTTGACTTGAATTTTGCTGTATGCAGGTAAAATTGGTTTTTCATATGCTAGAAGAGACACGTGTGATATTGCTGCTAACTCTTTGGTACATGGTTTGGTTGTACATTTTTGTATACGGTCATTGTAAAGAACAGCATCTTTTGGAGTAACACTCTTAATCATCCCCATAACATGGAGAGTATTATTACCATCAAGAGTATAGCTGTGATGAAAATGATCGTTCTCGTAATGCAGCCATTATTCCATGACTTATTGACGTGCATTTTGTTTTTAAATAAGCTGTTTTTCCTTTTCTGTTTTTCATTATGACTTATCGTAAGAAATCCAATAAACTGTTTGGTATATCTTGATTTACATCATCTAACATTTTACTCGGAGGTAGATAAGACTTGGTTTCAACGACAGAAGACCGAATGTCTTCACGAATAATAGCTGCTGCAGCTTCTACAATTCGCAACCGTTCTTGTCTTCGGGATCCCTTTTTTATTATCATACCAAGCTTTTGATAATATATTAGCTTGTGTATTACGAAAAAATATGATTGTAAAAGATCTTACTTTTGTAGTAATTATTATATTCGTCAAATATTTTTGTTGAAGTCTCGTAATTATAGTTTTATCATCTGGTACATACCCCGTCAGGACATCTATGAGCTCTTTCAATTTAAATTGGGAATCGTCGTGATTTTCGATGTAATTAAAAATCTCTGCCATAGCTTCTGTGACTTGACTACCTTGGCGAGACTTCTTTTCAGTAGATGGTATCTGATTTAAGAAATTAGTGTAGCAGATGATATTTTGCTTCAGAAGCGATCAAATTATACTCACAAAGTATACAATCTTTCACTAATTCTCCTATAGAACCACCACGTTTTTCTGCTTTTTTAAGACATTGTCTTTAAACTCAAGAGTACTCACTTTACTGATCTTGCGCTTGTACTTCTCTTTTTTTTTAGTTTCTGTTACTTCATCAGCTACCTGACCACAAAATAAACAGAGCTTTTTGAAATCAAACGCTTTATTTCTTCTTTTACGAGGGACACTAGGTGATGATAAAGGTTCACTGTTTTCAATGCGTCGTTTCGATGCTGCAATAGAATTTTGACTAATGTACATTTTTCGGCACTCGGTATGTACATTCACGGAGGTTGAAGAATTTAAAAAATCAATGCGACCGTCCTTTCGTTTGATACTTGCTGCTCTTAAAGTTTTTAAACCGCGCACTACATTAACAGGATAACCTTGTGATAGTGATTCATTACATATAAAACATAAATCAGACATAACTCTCAAAATTTTACGTCCGTCTTAGCGAAAATACAATTTGAAACTAACGAATAAACGTGGCTAGTAGAAACTGAATTGTTGAAAAGGAAATCGGTCTTTATTATTTAGCTAAAAATGTGTCCATCAACTAGCTATAAATTAAACGTTCGTATATTAGGTGTGTATAAGAATGTACGTGTATAAGAATGTGAAGCGTCCTCTAGCGCTCATAAACATTCAGTGTGTCCTCAAACTCCAACGAGAGAAGAGTCAAATCGAGACGAGACATTTTAACAAACAACAGTCCATTGGAAATTGAGGGAGACTCTCCTTTATTTGAGTATTTTACCATGTTTTTATTACGTCTGTCAGGGTGGAATTTTGTAATTCATTTTACACTAACTTCTCGATGAGCTAGAGACTTGAAATTTGAACCATAGCTTGAAAGTGGATGACAATGCATTAAAATATGCTTTTTAGTTCATTATAAAAACACGGTACAGTAAAAAAAATTTTTATTCTTAGATCATGTTTTCTTTGAGGTAACTAAGCTATCAATAGGGGTCAGCAGGACTAGGCATAATCTGCACAGAAGGAAACAAATTTGAAGGTTTATACATTTCAAACTAATTGCATTTCATTTTTCTTCTTAAAATGTAATTAGCATACATTAAAATATAATTAAAGTAAGTCTATAGTTTCAGTTAACTGTTTTTCAATTACACGAACAGATGCGGAGTATTAAAAAATATACTTGATTAATGAAATCTATTACTAAATGTAATGTAATAATTAATAAAAAATGCCAATTGTTCATAACTATATATATTTGTAAGGTTTATAGACTTTATAAAGCGTATTATATCATGTGATTAATTGTTGACCTTGCATTTTGCTGTAGATAGCCAACCATTGCGCGTTCAGCGCCCTCTATTTCAAAAACGGTTTGATGTATAAAAAAATGTTTCAATTAAAGTTATAGAAAATTTTATTCTCTACAATATTTATAATAAATGTAAATAGCTTTAATGCCATAGGAAACGAGATATTTGCAAAAAACCGAATTTTTCGACCTTTGACCTTGAATATCTTAAGACGCGGACACGAGATTTTATGAGACTTTTGAGACAACATTTAGAATGACAAAATAAAGGTCTATACAAGTTTTCAGCTTATTATCTCTTATTCCGCAGTTGACCCTTTATTTTGACTAAGATGACTGGGCTATTTCTGTGTCGTGGATATGGCTGGCATCTTCTCCGGGTCTGCTCACTGTGTTCGTCGACTACAAAGGTCATAGGGACAGATGCTTCCAGGCTGAACTTGTCTGGACCGGTTGGATCTTGTATCCACTGTCACAGTTCATCGTGATAGACCTGGGATTGCTCTGTTGCCGTCCTTTTACTTTTCAAAGATCTCTCTCTCGGTCTATTTCTTTGTTGATGGCCTAGATCGGATGGAAGATAGCAGCTTCTCCTCTTGTAGGGTTGTTGGATCGTTGAGGCTTTCTTTTAACCTTTTGCTCTTTTGGCAATGACGAAGGGAGAGATCTCTTCTTGTCATTTTTTATCTCAATTGCCGTCTTTTTCTGTAAATTTTTCTACTATTAGTGGAAGAACCCATTGATTCTGGTCTCCGTCGCTTCTCTCGTCACTCCTCCCCTCTATTGCTGGTTTCCCTGCTTACGCCTATACTACCCTCAAATTCTATTTGCCTTGATCCACTATCACTATTAAATCCTTCTGCCTGTGCTGCTCCAGATCATATACTTTTCAACCTTTCCGTCTGTGCTGCCCTAGGTCTACTACTATCCAATCCTTCCGACTGTTCTACACTCTCATCCCTTGCTCTTGGGTGATAAATCCGCACCTGATCTGCATTCACCGTGATTTGCTTGCCTAACTTCAAAATAACAATATTATTAGTTTCAACTTTCAAAACTTCGTAGGGGCCTTCAAATTTCGGCATAAATTTACCAACTTTTTTCTTACTAGCTGAGCTTAAGGGGTGCGTTTGAACTAATACACGATCCTTAAATTTTACATTAACCTCACGTCTCCTCTTATTATAATATTTTGCCCATTTTACCTGCCGTTTCTTAGTATTCCTACTCGCTTCCTCGAATAATTTTTCGATATTAACACACACCAAGTCTGATCCGTCAGTTACCATCACTAATTTCTGTAATGGGGTAATTAGTTTTCGACCCAAAAGTAATTATGCGGGTGTTTACAAATTGTTTCGTGAACAGCGGTTCTTACGGCGTACGCGAATTCCTTAAGAAATTGGTCCCAGTTCGTGTGATTTTCTTCTACAAAACTAGAAAGCATTTGTAGAAGAGTACGGTTAACTCTCTCAGTTTGATTTGATTGCGGTCTATACACGAATGTTTTGACATGTTTTATGTTCAACCTGTGACATACGTGCTCAAAAACTTCGGATATAAGTTAGAGACCGTTATCACTAATCCTTTTTACAGGAGCTCTATAATGCGATATATAATTTTCAAACAATGCATTTGCAATTGCTTTAGCCGACGCTTTTCTTAAGGGTACAATTTCCAAACACATAGAGAAATCGTCTGTTATCACTAAAATAATTTTGTAACGTTCCGGACTAGAAACTCGGTATGGGCCTAATAAATCTAACGATACTTTTTCATTTGGAAAATTTGTTAATATAGGTATTAAGAGACCAGCTGGTAGCGTGTTTTTACAATTAATTCTCTGGCACTGGTCACAAGTAGAGACATATTTGTAAACAAATTTCCTCATAAAGGGAAAGTAACAAGCGTCCCTTAATCTTAAACCGCGATCACTCGCGTGGGTACACCCTAGCAACAAAAAAATGTTCCTAGGATTCCAAAAAGAATGCGCAGAACCATGATTTTTTTTCTGTAGCTGCACATTTTAGGTCACTAAACCTTCAAGCCTGATGCAATCCCTCTCGCTTGGACGACCTCCAAAAGTTTACCTGGGGTGCTGAGAGCTCCCGCGAGCAATTGAGTTATATTTTTGTACTAGAAGCGTCTAAAAAATAAGGTAAGTTTTACTCTTCCCGTTTATTTTTTTTCACATATATTAGTATGCATGCATATTTTATTTAAAATTTCAATAATGTAGTATAAAATTAATAAAAACCTAAAAATAATTCTAAAATAAAATTTTTGTTTAAATTTTTAAAACACTTTTATTAAATTAATGGGAGAGGGAGCAACCGAGACTCTGTCATCTATAGATAGTGTATCGACAGATTACGAGTATGAACTATGTGATTTCGAAGACTGTGTAATTTCAGAAGAGAATCTTATTGAACAATCTGTTCATTCCATGGATACGGTACAAGAATTGGAAGAAACTTGTGAGCAAGAGACAACAAATACATTGACGGAAACAAATAATCGACAAAAAAACTCAAAAGCAGCTTTACGGACACAGATGATAGTAAAAAGAGCATTAATTCACCAAAGGGTCTCTGCACTTTGTTAACGAGTAAAGGATGTAAAAACCAATTGTTTTTTGTCTTCAATGTAAGACAAATATGTGCTTAAAGCATATGTGAATACAGTCTGCTCTGAATGTTTCGAAAATGGTTTAAATATTTGTTTTCTACTTTCTATTATCCTTAACATTAATTACAAAGTAAGTGTATTACTGTATATACGTTTTACTAGTGGTTTATGAAGAAAAAAAAATTATGTGTTTTAAAATGAAAATTTTGTAGGTTTAGTTTAAATTAATGTTAGTCTTATTTGTTTGCAATAAATTTAATAATTTTATTTGCATAATACAAAAATCATCTTGTGCTTTATAAATATGTATCATAATTGACTTAATATTTTTCATAATTAAATACACTTGTTAAAAGTTTGGGGTGTTCTCTACACCCCGCGAGTAACGGCGGTAGCAAAAACAGGCGCGAGTGACTGAGGGTTAAGTATGTTTTCTTTTTGCATAAATGTCCAGATATTGGCTTGTCATGGAAACCTTGCATAATTAAACTCCGAAGAGTTCGCGGAATATACACTCTTAGTTCTTCAAGAGTGGTACTGTATCTCGTGTAATGTAAAAAAAACAACGAGTGTGCTTTAGACCACACGACAGAAGTAAAACTTCTTTAGCTCCATCTATAAGTATGTACATATATATGTTTCTATATGTATAATATATACATGCATACTCATTTACATAGATTAACTTTTTAGGGCTGTGGTAAGTCTAGTGGTTAGAGAATCGGACTCGAGAACGGAGAGCCTGGGTTCGATGCCCGATACCACCGAGTACACACGGAGTACGTGCTCGTAAAATCAGTGGGTCCGAAAGTCTTGTGGGCGGCCGCCGCAGAGATCAGAAGTGCAGGGGCAGCAGAATATCCCCCCTACAGTTCCACGCCTCAATTGTGGAGGTGGATAGGTGGTGTCGCCATCTGTCGTAAAGAAGTCCAACCTATCTCACAGGCTCTGGCAACTTTCATTCCTTCCCTTCGGGAAGGATACGACAATAACAATTTTCTACAAATGTTTAAATTTATTATGGGTTTTCATCGATAAATTAATATTGTTGAATAGATTTTTTATTTTTATTCATGTTTTGCATTGTCGGATACATCAGTAATTACTGTGGTTGATTGTAAGACCAGACAATAGGCTTAGGGTATAAGAAATAAGATAGATATGATTTCGAATAAAAATTAGAAAGATATCTAGAGAAAACTGCATTGATTGTTGTTCCATGTCTTGTGGTAGGCTCATTTCGGTTATTATTCATTTTATTCATTTGTAGTTCTAATTTTTCTAGTAGAACGTTTCCCAATAGTTGTGTCCATCTTCGGACGCGAAATTAACATTGAAATCTCCTGCTAAAATTAGTGGCAACGTATGATAGTTTTCTCCCAATTCTTCAAAGCCTACTCGACCGTAAATCTCATAAATCTTTTATATAAAAACTTTATAATATTATAAACTGTGTTATCGGGCTAAATGTGAACAACTACCACTGTGATGTTTGTTTCATCGTCCAAACCACACTGAGCAGCACATATATCACCAATTGATGATTGACCAATATCGATTTCACGAATATATCGTAATAAAATGCCCATGTTCGAAGTTACTATATTCGTGGCATCATTTGATTTCGGATAAATTGCTACTCCTGCTGATCTAACATTTTTGCGCTTAAATTTCGCAATACAATTAAAATTTGGAATGTCACCATTTTGATCGTCATTTGACTAGGTTTCTGATAAAAACAAAATATTACTTGAATCAATTACGGGATCACTCAAATCCGACACACGAGTTTTCTGAGACTTCGGAAAATGAAAGTAACCATGGACAACTTTTTTCTATCATTCATGAAAAGTAGAAAAGCAGCCTCGGGTTTGCGAAGCAGTCACCCTCCTTCACATTGACCGCGCTCGGCTTTGCTGCAGTTATGAACTGAATTGCAGCGGGTGCTTAGTGCACCCCACCAAGGTTGTTGTTGAGGGAATATGGTAATCCCTTCCGAAGTCAATCGTACCTCCGTTCGCCTTGCCCGATTATACTTTTCGTAACGCTCTCATCATGCATTCACCAGCTTACTCCCCAAGTCATGCGCGCGTAAAGAAGTTTTGCTTCAAAAATTGACAATAAAAATATAAAAGTACTTATAATTTGTTGCATTAAAAGTTTATTTTCATTGAAATACGTTCAAGTAAATAATGTTCATTGATGATCTCACTCAATTGTTATTTAAAAAGTAGAGACACAATCTAATGATTAATTCACTAATACTTTTTTTTAAATTTGCAATCTGTATATTTGATTTAGTAACAAGTTTTTTTGGAAACATGTAAAAATACATCAAATGAGTTCCGTAGCCACGAATACGATAGCAAACGTATCCCTACTAGTTGTGACGTCACAAATCAGTGCGGAGGCCTTGTGTATATCTATGAGGGGTTGCTCAGAATGGCTGCCCATGGGGTGTGTGTGAAGTGGTGTGGTGTGACGCAATATCCAGAAGGGGTGAAAAACTTTTAAGTAGAAAAAGCAGTTGGCGGGTTTGCAAAAAGGTCACCCTCCTTCTCATTGACCACCTTCGGCTTTGCTGCAGTTATGAACTGAAGTGCAGCGGGTGCTTAGTGCGCTCCCCCACAGTTGTTGTTGAAGAAAAAAAGAAAATTAACAAATATGAATGAATAAAAAAATTAAAAAGTAAATATCATTGACAATGTGTTCAACGAAGGTTTTTCCTTTTCAAAAGACTATCACCTTGATAATTACAGTAGGTGAGAAAACCTTATTTAATAATAAGATATAAAAGCCACGAGTCCAATGTGAGGTCACTCAAGCGTGCGTCCGTTCGCCTCGCCCGATTACACCTTTCGTAACGCTCTCGCCAACCATTCACCAGCTTACTCCCCAAGTCAAGCGTGCGTAAAGAAGTTTCTTTTCAATAGCCCGTCAATTAATTTGAAATCGTGGAACCAATTTCCGCAGACTATCGCGCTAACTGAACTATCTTCTGCATTTTCTAAAAATCTATAAATATGAGCTAATTCAAGGACATTTCTTTGTTCTTCCATTAATTGTTCTTTCGACGACAGCACTAAGGACCTAACAACAGCACAAGATATCTTTAATACCGCTATGCTTTCCAATGGATTTCTGGAAAACAAATCTGCAACTACATTTTGTATACCTGGGCGATATTCCCATGCTAAGTTGAACTCTGCTAATTTAAGTGCCCACCTTATCATCCTACTAGACAACTTTTTTCAGTATGTCAACTGCAGCGTAGTGTGTTATGACTTTCACCGGCAGAAACACAAAATAAGTGCGATATTTGTTTAAGGCCATATGGTACCCTAAAAATCATTAAACTGTCGAAAAAAATATTATTGGCTTATTTGATACATCAAATCTTTATAAACATACCTGCAAAATTTCAAAGATTTACCTGCATTTTTTATTAAGTTATGGAGCAATATTTGACGCTGGACAGCAACTACCACGCTCACATTTCCGAGTATCTGTTAGAAAAGAGCCTGATAAAAAAAATGAATTAATTATTTTTCTACCACGCGTAACTGAGACTGACATTATATATGCAGTAACAAATCATTTTAAGAAAGAATTGTGCAATTCATGCAAAAATTCTAGTTCGTGTATTGTTTATTAAAGAGCAAATGGATTTGGTCAAGATTTAAAATTTGTGCGTGCCTTTTATGATATTATGAATGGAATTAAAACTTCAAAACGGATTCTCCCAAAGCACAAATACTAAATTTCATTTTGATAACTCAGATAATTAAAAATCTAATTCGCAAGAATAGAAAAACTCTCCCTTTTTTATATATTTGTTTATGGTGATATATATATATATAACATGTGTGTAAAATTCAACACTTTTATTATTAAAATATTTCAAGATATTTATTTAAGCAAAAATGCACTTATGCAGTTCTTAGATTTTGATATATTTTACCTGTAAATTTTTATTTGCTTTTGATTTCATTCGTGTACAATATTTAACATGCGAAGGCTTTTAAAATCATGGAAATAAAAAAACAAGACATAAACATCTTTTCTACATGTTGTGCATTAGCTCTGAGCATGGAATTAGCTCCGAAGTGTGTGTATTTATATTTTTTAAAAATTATTAAGGTAAAGTTTTATGAAATATTGATCTTTCATTCGTTTTCTTCTATATATTCATTATGGCAGTATACTGTTTAATTGTTCTACATTTGTGCAGTTTTTTATGGTAAGCAGTTTTAAATAAGCTAATTAACATTTCATGAAAGTTTCAGACTATTCAATAAACATTATATCATGAAATTAAAACTTCAAACTCATATTTCTCCATGTTGAATTTTTGTACATGTACTGTTATTCAAAACCCTAAGGCTTTTTTGATAATTGAAGCATGAGTTTGAAATTTTTAAACATGTTCTGAAATGTGTTTTGTAAAACAGTGCATGGAATTAGCTCTCACATATTTAGCACTTTTTATAAAAAATTTCAAAATCAAAACTAATGTTTTTTTGAGAATTTTTGGAAGTTTTAAGTATAAAAAAATTAATAAAAAATTAAAGAGTGAAAAAAATTGCGAAGATGGTACCATATCTCCTTAAAGCGATATGCTACCATCTTCACAATTTTTTTTTCTTAATATTTGATATTTGGTTTTAATTGTATTTTATAAAGGTTAGTATTTAATAATAATTCCATACAAAAAATCTTAAATTTGTTCAAAATGTTTGTAAAATTTAAATTTTTTGAACCTTTTGAAAGATTTTTTAAATTCCTAAGGCTTTTTTAAATATGTCTCTTTTCTTTCAAAATTTTTTTTCCAAGTACCCTATAATATATTACATAAAACTGTGCATGGGTTTTTTTCTGATGCTGCTCTTTAATTTTTTATTATTTTTTTTATAGTTAAACTTCCGAAAATTCTCAAAAAAATATTAATTTCTACTTTGAAATTTTTGTAGAAAAAGTACTAAACATGTTAGTGATACTTCCGTGCACAGTTTTACAAAACATACATTTCAGAACATGTATAAAAGCTTGTATATGTTGTAATATTTTCAAAGCAAAATGCGGAAAGCAAATTTAAGCTCCTCTACCTTCTGAAAGAGTTGTATCGTCTGCTCCACTTTTTCTCACATGGATTGATTTTGCTGGACCTGTAAGTATCCACTATTTGAAACACAACAATTAGACACAACCTACATAGCACTATTTACTTGTGTCACAACACGTGCACTGCATATTGAACTCGTGTCAGATTTCACCACCGACAAATTTCTCTTAGCACTACAGCGATTTGTTGGTCACAGAGGACTCCTCCACAGAGTCGACACAGACACCGCTACAAACTTTCATGCAGCAAATAAGGAACTGATCCTGTTATGGCAAACTTTATCATCAGTTAAAACTAATATTTTGCCTAAAGGGGCATAACTTGGCCTTTCATCATCCTACGAGCGGCTTGGTGGGGAGGCTGATTACCTATCGCCTGATAGGTAATTTTAAACATGTCTGCGAAAGGTACTCGGACGAGTACTTCTAGACGAGGAAAATCTGTCCAGTGTCCTCAATAGAATAGAAGCCGTTCTGAATAGTCGACCATGAGTCTACGAAGAGGAAAGCGATGACAACTCTGCAGCTTTAACACCAGCTCATTTCTTGACGGGACGAAAACTAACGGCCATTCCATCCAGGCTATAAAACACAAGCCTTAATAAAATCTACAAGCAGCAGCAGGACTTACTCGACTGTTTTTGGAAAAAATCGTCGAAAGAATATCTTCTTCAACTACGAGCCTTCCATCAAGTTCGAAACAAGGACAGTACCATTAACATCCAAGTTGGAGATATTGTGCTTCTGCAAGAAGACGTCCGACCACGGCACATGGAGAAGAAAGCTAGAATAAGATGAACCCACATCATGAACGCGACGGGAAGATCCTGCGAGCTGAGAGTTAATGAAAGAAATGTAACCCGCCCGTACAACTCGGTATCCCTCTCAAGTTCAAACAGGGGGGAGGGGGATGTTGGGAATGAGATTTAATGTAAAGTTGAACTGCCCTTTTTTGGCAATTGTAGTAAAAAAACCTCTGTCAATAAAGTTCAATTCAGTCTAATTCAGTTCTTGCAACCTGGAATGGATGTAGTGGAAATTATGCAAGTGGATGATGAAATCGCTTTTAAATAGACACCGGACTGTGTGGGCATCGATTGTATACGATCGTTATTTATAAAGACACATTGGGCAGCAGCTAGTGAACGACGACGTTTGTCAACAATACATTCGGATATAAGTGTGATGTATATGATCGTCCATGGTTTCTGCGCTCATTGAAGCCAACACAAGAAAAATACTTACTGCTGCTTAATAATACTTTCCCTGAAGATCGAGTGGCTGACTTTAAACTGTGCGATACGTGTAAACACTCACTGGACTCGGACAAAGTGCCCACGTTGTCACTTTCGAATGGATGTGTGCATCCACCTAAGTAAGAAGGGTTGCCCACATTAGATCCGATTAGTGTACGTTTAGTATCACCGCGATTGCCAATCATGCAAATACGTCGGTTGCGTTACAACGGCAGCTATGGCATCATCGGACAAGTCATTAATGTACCCGTGAATGTGGGCACAATGGTGCAGCAGCTACCGTGTCAATTGGACGATGATCAGGCAATCAATGTTTTCACAAAAAAAAATGATACATAAATCTGTGTATCTGACAGACAGAGACAGACAGACGCCAAACATCATTGGGAAACTGGAACGCGAAGCGTTCCTGCGTCCCATACTGATTGTGTTATGCTCTTGCTGTTGATAGGCCTTTATGGAGTTTGAGTGTTCTGATTGGTTGTTATGGATGGAGAAAGTGGGAGTGGCTAAGCAGGGTGATTTAGGTGGAATTGGAAAATGTTTTTAGGATCTTGCTAACAGACGAGAAGCTCGTCTGCTATTGATTGGAAGGGATTGGTGAGTAAGCACTCTATTCGCTGTCCTGGTGTCGAAGAGATATTTAAAATAAATTAAGCAAGAAAAGAAGTTGGTTGCCTGTGTGGTTCGCTGAGAAATTAAAGTAACTGAGTAGGAAAAATGTGTGAAAATGAGATAAATTTAGATAAGAGGGGGTCATTCGCCAAGTGGGAATGACACAAAAAATTAAATTAAGGGGGATTGTAGGAGTCCAGTAGTATTCTTCTGGGTCTCTTACTATTGATATTAGGATTGTAGTTTTCTAAGTTTAAAATATTTGAATTATTGGTGTTAGGTAAATTGTCGAAAAACTTTATGGCTAAATTTTGAATGTGAGCTTTAAAGATAGGAATTTTGAGAGAACTTTATAAATTTCTTTATTTTTGGTGTATCTACAAATTTTGGTGATGCTACTAATGAGAGAGTTTTGAGCACAATTTAAAAGATTGATGTTAGAATCTGCTGCGTATCCCCACACAGGACAACCATAAGTTAAAATGGGCCGCAAAACGGCAGTGTAGAGAAGTACTTTGTTGTATAGGTTCAATTGAGAATTCCGGTTAATTAAGGGGTAAATTGAGCGTACTGCGTTCCGGAATTTATCACGCGCATGTATGATGTGTTATTTCCATGTTAAATTTTTCTCTAGGATTAATCCTAGGTATTTCGTACTCTGAGACCAGTGTAGTGGTGTGGTATACAGGGTAGGAGGTGTGCAAGGCTTTCTCCTCCTGGTGAAGAGTACTGCTATTGTTTTATCTATGTTTATTTTAATTTTCCAGGTGTTAAAGTAATTTTCGAGTAGGTGTAGATGTGCGTTGAGAGCTTTTGTGATGGTGTCGTGATTTTTATAGGAAGCAGAAATGGCAGTGTCATCCGCATAAATATTAGTGATGGTTAGTTTGTGAGTTGGGATGTCGTTTATATAGATATTGAATAATAATGGACCAAGTAGGCTTCCTTGTGGAACACCGTAATTAATAGAAATAGTAGAGGAAAGAGTATTATTGACTTTAACATTGAAGGATCTATTGACAAGGTACGAACTAATTAGATGTATTAAAGGAGGTGGGAAATTGTTAGTGATAAGTTTATAAATGAGGCCGCTGACCCAGACCCTGTCAAAGGGCTTCTGAATGTCCAGAAAGACAGCCCCAGTGGACCTGCCTCTCTGAAATCCAGAAGAGATATTTTCAGTCAATCTGAGCAGCGGGCGATAGGTAGAAAGATGCCTGGTGAATCCATATTGATTGGGATTAATGAAATTGTTATTGTTAGTGAACGTAGTTAATCTATTGAGAATAATATATGGTCGGTAATTTTACTTAAGATACTTAGTAGGGAGATGGGACGATAACTTTCTGGGGAGTGACTTTTTTTATTAGGCTTTTTGATTGGAAATACAATTGCACTTTTCCAGTTATTAGGAAAATGTCTAAGAAAAAGAATCTTGTTAATTAAAAAGGTTAATAATAGAATAATTTTGAGAGGGAAGTTCTTAACCATTTTGTTAGAAATGTTGTCTTTACCTGGGGCTTTATTATTGGAGAGAGTTTTAATGTAATTAGTAATTTCATCTGGGTTAGTAGGGGTGATGGTGAGAGGCGGGAGGTGAGAGAAGAAATTTTCTAGAGTGTTAGTGATCTTATTATCAATAGGGTAGTCACCATCAGGCCTTTTATTTTCTGAGAAGTTATCTTTTAGAGTAGTAGCAAGTAGATTCTTTTTCTGTTCATCACTGTTAGCGATGCAACAGGAGCTAGTGAGGTTAGGAATATTAGTGCGCTTTTTACGGAAGAATTTCTAACTCTGCCATAGGCTGTTGTCTGTTGTATTGAGTGCTTCTAGTCTATTGTTCCATGTTTGTTGTGAGTGCTTTTTTGAGTGCTTTTTTGAGTTGTGCTTGTAATCTGTAGTAATTAGTTCTGTGGGTAGGATTTAAGGTTTTATTGTAAGTTCTTTTAGCTTTATTTTTCAAGTAAATTAGGTCTTGGATGTGATTTGGAGTGAAAGTGTGTTTTCTTGTTTTCTATTGGTTTAGAGGCTTGGTGGTGGGCGGAGCTCACGGCGGCAGAGAGAAAAGATAATTTTGGATTCCAGCACATAGGATTTCGAATGCCTTTGAAATCAGACAAACGAATAGAATTTTTTAGATTATTACGAAAATTTGACCAACAGGTGGTAACTGCTCTAGAATTGCTATTGTGAAAAGGTGTGGAAAGAGAAAAATTTAAAAATACAGGGTTGTGATCCGAGGAAAGTTCAGGGATGGAGTCCATTGAAAATGGGTAGTGAAAGTTATTAATTATGGCTTTATATCTAAGGTATTAGAAGTCCCGTAGCCAAAATTCGGGTAGGGGAGTCAGGGTATACAAATTGTAAGGTTAAGAAGATCCGTGAAAGTTTTTAATTGCTTTCCTCGGGTGGAGTTGATCTGAGCCAGTTCCACTCATAGTGTGTTGGCGTTCAAGTCACCAAAGATCACACAATTACTATTGGTCTGAATGAGTTGTTCAAAGTCTATTGTAAACATTCTATCGTCCGAGCGAGGCGGGACGTAGACAGAAACAATTGAGATAGGATTTAGATTAGGGGGAGTGAGAACAACAATTGTAGCCTCAGTGTGCTGGAGTGTAGGAGTGGGTAAATTAAAGTGAGGGATATTGCGTTTAATAAGAATTAAAGTACCACCGTACGCGGGTCCGTCCGTAATGCGGTCGTTGCGGTAGCAGATGTAATTTGCGATGTTAATTTTGTGTTTAGGTCTCAGATGTGTTTCTTGCATAAGAATAAGATCGGGAGAGTACTTCTCTACGAAAATTTTAAATTCCATAATTTTATTTAATATGCCGTTTGCATTCCATGAGCAAAGTTTAAGGCCAATCAAATTGTACTTATTCATCATCATTATTAAGATATGCCTCTAATAGGGCGTGTAATTCTTGTTTGGTTAGTTTATTTTTGTTTGTTTTTTTGGGTTGAGGGGTAGGATTATTAAAGGATATAGCTGCGACTTGCTGAGTTAAGACTGTAAGGGCTTGAATTGTTTGTTGTAGAGTTTTTAGAATTATTGCTTGTGGGGTATTTTCTTCATCATTCATATTGTTATCTGGGAGTTGACTTACAATTTGATTAGCCAGATTTTGAGAGGATATAGCAGGATTTCTTCTTGAGTGTGTCGCCATCTGGTGTGGATTTTTAGAGTTAACAGATTTAGAGTTATTGGAAGCTTGAGCATATGACGTGTTGGGTCTGATTAAACTGTCTACTGCTGAGGAGTAATTGTTAGGGGTGGTGTTGGATCCTTTGCGAGGTTTAGGGTAGAGAGGGCATTTAGTGTAATTTGCCATGTGTCCGTACACGTGACAATTTATGCAGTAGGTTTTTTCTACTCTCTTTATTGCACATTCATGAGTTTGATGTGCCTCGCCGCATTTCAGATATCGGGGGATAAAATGGCAATTTTCGGCAGTGTGGATGGAAGGTGTTGCACGAATAGCATGGGTAACCCCTTTGCCATTGTACCCTTCAACTCTTACCATTAAGTAGCATAAATGAGTAAGATGAAATATTTTTAAGTTATGAAGATTCCGGGGAAGAGTTATGAGAAAAACTGATAGTTCTTGTTTGGTGATACGTCCTATTAGTTGGGTGACTCTTTCAATTGTGTAGCCGAGATCGGTTGGGCTTTCGTGTATGTCCTTAGTTTTAGTGTCCTTGGGGCGTCCTTTTATAACGACCTTGATTGGCCTTTCGTGTTTGGGTTTTATTACAAAAAATTCGTATTTTAGTTTTTCTACTGAGTCATTTAAGAGGCGATACTCGTCGTAGTTGTTAGTGTAAAGTCTGATAAGTTCACCGGTTTTTCTGCTGCGGAGGGTGGGGATTATTTCCGTGAGTGCTTGGAGTCGTTTCATGTAGTAAGTATCTATTTTTAGGAAAACCGGGGGTTTGGTGTGTTTGTGTTCCCTTTGTTTTAGTGAGTTTCCTTCGGCTAGGTGCGGATGATTTTTAATTAGTTGTGTGTTGAGAAGTTCCTGCTATATCCGTTTCGTTAACATTCAGTTCCTTAAATTTATTATTGGTGTTTAAATTAAAGTTAGAGAGGTCTAGAAGTTGTCTTTTGAATGTATGCCTGGGAGTGGGCGAGATGAAGCCATCTTCGCTTTCCTTCCTTTCAGTACTATTATTTTTGGGTAATTCAGGAAAGTCATTATTTTCAGATTTTGTTGGAGAATTGACTGGGGTGTGGTGAATTTGACAGCCAGGAGTATTTCTGTGTATCTGGGCGGCGCAGGGACGTCTTAAGGCTTGAGCCAACTGGGCCCGGGACCAGACCTCGCATTTGAGAAGGACCTCGTCTTGTTCAAAACTTAATCTCATTAAGATCAGGATCAAAATAATTTTAATCGTCAAATGTTATTTCCAGACATGACTGGATGAAGACAGTAATTTCTGCATTAAATATTCCCAGTTAAAACATTTGTTGATATTCAGAGAAAATATTAGCTTTATTTTTAAAGCGAGAGATAGCTTCAATTTATTGATGAAAATGCTGCTGTGGGAAGGAGAGTCACAGATACATACTCCTTCCGGTGACTGTTTATTTATTTGCCATGTGAGTTAAGGATCGCTCATGAATGGACAAGAGATAAACTTAACCCCCAAAAGAAGGGACAAAACATATTCCTTATTTTATGACAGGCATCAGGGCTAATAAAAAAGAGGGTTGAAATGACCCTGAACCCTGATGGAAGCCACACTTTTCGGAAGAAACGAGTGCACTGTGTGTGCAGTTCTAAACCGATTATTTCTTCACTTAAATTATTTAAAACAGCAAAAGATAATGATGTTCTTATTTTTGAATTGCATTACTTTTAGATTTAAGATGATATACAAATATTTATATGGTATTAAAAAAGTAAAATAATATGTAATTCTGTTTTAAGAGAGAGTTATAAAAATAATATCCAATTTCAAAAATTCTGCTATTTTTTGTAAATTTTCTCTTTTCCACTGAAGAACATGAAATAATCTCTTAACTGAAAAAAAATTATATATAAATATTTCAATGGGCTCTTAGAATATTTTTATATTGATTAACATGATTATAAGTGCGCGCATCCTTTATTTTGAATGCGAATTATTTATACAGAACCCATCCCCCTAAATGTTTGTAAAAAGAGATGTTTCTAACACTTTGAAGTCATTTTCCTTCATTATGGCAGCTTGTCAAAACATAAAATCATCAGAAAATGGAATAAAATAAATGCAAAGTTGGAGGGAAAATAAAAAATTGTTTATTTCAAAGTCAAAAAAAATAATGAACATTAAGAAAAAGAAACCATATAATTTATCTTTTATGAAGAAACTATTTAATTTCGGTAATTACAACCACTATTGTATGAGTGCTTTGCCGTTCCTTTGGATGCACCCATTTCCTTCCTAGAAAAAGTAGTTTTCAAGTTTCGATTTTAATGGTGATTCAATGGGCCCCTTAAATATACACTTAATTCTGTTTGTACATGGTAGATAAGTTCCAAAAGAATACGTGTAAAAAAAATTCACGTATAAAAAGTATTACATCTATGGAAAAGTAGATTACTTCCAGCCCTAAAAAATCAGCAAAAATAATACAACAAACCATGAATTTTTATGTAAGGATCTCAAAGATTTCATTTCATAACTATTGTACATATATCATACAAAGTAAAATATCCTTTATAAAGAGGGAACAACGTGCCTCTAATTCGTGAACACAAAAATTAGACAGTATAATATAAGTTAGACAAAAAGATTTTATTCGTTGTTTTTTCCCAACCGGTACATGTATAGGTTTACGCAAGGCTTCAACATCATTGCTATCATTAGAAATGCTTTCGTGCTTCACTGGTGAAATTCTTTCTGTAACCTCTTGAACAAAATTAGGATAAACCATTTGTGGGGCTAATGTTTCAGTAGATTAAAGAACAAATAAATATAAAATAAAGATTTAATCACAGTTGTAAAATAGTTATAGGTACCAATTTTAAGCCATGGCAATTACTTTCAAATTTCCCAATTGCTTTATTTTAATAATTCCAGATTCAGGACAAGTCAGAATGAAACGTTTTGAAAGTGGAACTGCAAATCGCAGAATATCGAAAGGTAAGCAGGAATCTATTAATAAATTACTGAAACTCACTCAATTTTTCATTAATGCAAATTCTACATCTAACTCGCCTACTTCTATCAGTATATCCAACAATGTACGGGAACTTGAAGGGCGGGAAGAAACAGATTTTTTAAGTGTGAGAGAAGGTACTATGAGAGAAGGTCCATAATGTACTGTTGTAAATTATGGACCGGGTGGTCTGAGTGGGTGGAGCGGGGTTGACACCCTACTCAGAACCCCACGTGGTCTATCTCGATAGAAACCATATGTAACGGATTCTGTCTCAGTGGAATCTTGAACTTGGCTTCAGCATAACTAGATGTGCTGATGTTTACTCGTAATTCTTGACTTCGGCGTTCCAACATGTAGGCGTTGTGTCATAAAACATTGTAAAAATACATTGTAGAATACAAAAAAAACTGTAAGTAATTATCTTTGTTTTTCTGTTATTAAAGTTTGACAGTGTGGCTATATATACTTTTCGGACATCCGGTCATTTCACTGAAAGTTTTTCAAGCATCAAATCCGGTGGCTTAGAGATAGCGAACCCACTTTGTAAGGCAAAGGTTGCTGGGGTTCGACTCCAACTGGAGTCGATAGATTTTTCTAGACCTGAATATCATAGGCACGCATCTTATATGATTATGTGGCCTATAAAAAAACTAAACGAGCCTTACAGTAGTCGCATATGATGTGTAACATCTGACATGTTATCGTGGTAAATACGCAATAGTGACTTTAATCCTGAAAAAAAATGAATCGGGTATGATTGGAAATAATTTTCTATCGAATAATTATATCTTTAATGAAAATTTTATTTAATTAACACAAGGAGTAATGCAATTTTTTATACAGAATATTTATTTTTGTTCACAAATATTTATTCAAATAATTCCATATTACTTACTCGTATTTTTTAAGAATGATTATCTTTTTCAGATGCTTTACATTAAATATAGTTATTAATATAGTTTACACATATAAATATGACATTGAGCGTAAGAATCGCAAGTTTATTCTGGATGAAGTCTAATAAGACTTGCTGGTATGTGCAAAGTGGATTAAGAGTCAAGTAAACGAAACCGAGTTTTTGAATTCCAATATTTTGAAATGCTAAATTTAACAATATAAAGCAAAGAGCTGAAAGGGCTTGATTGCGACTAGAGTTGAACCCCGATGCGAGGGTAGCGAAGAGACACCATCAAGCGCATATTAAATATTAGAAAAATCAAAAATACTGTTTACCTAATTAATTAGTTTTTTAATCGAGAAATCTTTTTAATCACAATTAAAAATATTATATTGACAGCGACAGGAATTAACCTCAAAGTATGAAAATGATACGCACTAAAATATCTATTCGAATAATTCCATATTACTTACTCGTATTTTTTTAAGAATGAACTTTATCAGACGCTTACAGGAAATATAATTATTAATATGTAGTTAACACATATATAGAGGTTGCGTGCCTATAGCGGACGTGGTTCGAGCGGACACATAACATTTCGTGCTCTGAGCGGACACTTTGAAACTCATCATGGTTTGAGCGGACACATTTTTCCCCTCATCTTAGAACAGATTCGATACCGAATTACAAGGATAAATACATTTTTGTCAATCAAATTTAATTATTTGCATTAAATTGTTAAGATATTATAGTGCGAATGCATTTTAAACATAGGGAAATATAATAGAAATAAAAACTTTCAGAGAAATATTTAAAAATTAATAGTAAGTAACAATGTCTAAAATCTTTAAGTTTTGTAACTAGGTTGATCTAAATAAAATGGTAAATGATATTCATGCCTTTATAATAAAGGTTAGTTAGTATCTATTTACTTGTATTTATTTTCTTCTACTTGTATCTTGTGTATTTTACTTCTAGTATTTATTTTTACTGACA